>SEYY01003525.1:0-17500 GCA_009176605.1 Armadillidium nasatum
GGAGTGTTCAATTAGAGGAAGTTCAAGTTAAGGAATATCAAAAACTGAAAAATGCTGCTGCTCGAAAATCTGCTCAGTATTTACAAGAACTTGATTCAATTAATCGAGAACAGAAATCAGATCAAGATCGATTAGATAACCTCCAACGACGGTCGACAGAAATTGAAAATAGATTAAAACAGAAAGGACATGAACTGGAAGAAGCTCAGAAAAGAGTCGAAAAATTACATGATCATATAAGGCAGTCTGAAACTTCACTAGAAGATCAACTAAAGCTACGACAGGTTATTATTATTATTATTATTATTATTATTATTATTATTATTATTAAGCTTAAGGATTTTAATGCCGAGCTCAATTGAAAGAGATTATTTGACTTATTCTTTACATATTTTTAAATTGAGCTATTTAATATCTAGTGGGGTCGTTGTTGTGAAGCTAGGGTTTGTTGTCCCCATCAGACTATATTGTTGATGTTGGTATTATTTGACTCCAATGCCTGACTTTATTTAGCGTTGAGGGAAGAAATATCAAATCATAGTTACTTCAGCACTAAACTTTTTCATTGTTTGGAGCTTGTTTACTCCCAGTTACTTCAGACAACCTTTTCACTGTATAAAGCAGTTTTTCCTTCTATGCAATAAGGGCAAGCTGTATGTAAGCTATAATAAAAAATACTGTTAATTTTATTAGTGTTTAATCTTTCTCTATAGGAGCTTATATCAGATGTTGGTTCAAGCAAAGAAAAAATAACCCAACTTCAGGAGCAATTGGATTCTGTCACTGAACAACTTGGCGATGCTCGAGTAGATAAGCATGAAGATTCCAGAAGGAAAAAGAAGCAAGAAATTGTAGAAAACTTTAAAGAACTTTATTCAGGAGTATATGACAGAATGATCAATATGTGTCAACCTATTCACAAAAGGTATTATCGAATGTTTTTGACAAGATGTTACCTTTTCAATAAACTACTATTTTTACCTTTTTATACTAAAATTAATAAGTGAAAATTAAAGTATTAGGGTACTTAAAATCTATTTTCAAATATTTCTATTAAATGTTTTGTAAACTTGAAGTTATTTTTTTTCTGAGGAGTCTTTGTGATCTCTTACTTTTATTATTGTTTACTTATAGGTATAATGTTGCAATTACAAAAGTTCTGGGAAAATATATGGAAGCTATTGTTGTAGACACAGAAAAGACAGCTCGTCAATGTGTACAATACTTGAAAGATCAGATGCTTGATCCAGAGACATTCTTACCATTGGATTATATTCAAGCAAAGCCTTTAAAAGAAAGGCTTCGAAACATTAATCAGCCCCGAAATGTGAAATTATTGTACGATGTTTTGCAGTATGATCCACCTGAAATTAAAAGGGCAGTTCTTTTTGCCACCAACAATGCTCTTGTGTGTGAAACACCAGATGATGCAACAAAAGTAGCTTATGAAATGGAGGATGGTCATAGATATGATGCCGTTGCATTGGATGGTACTTTTTTCTCAAAATCTGGCATTATTTCTGGAGGTAGTTTAGATTTAGCTCGCAAGGCTAAACGTTGGGATGAAAAACATCTCTCTAATCTGAAACAACAAAAGGAAAAACTTTCAGAAGATCTACGAGAAGCCATGAAAAAGTCTCGCAAAGAATCTGAATTAAACACAGTTGAATCTCAAATTAGAGGCTTAGAAACCCGTTTGAAATACTCGAAAACGGATAGAGAATCAACAGAAAAGCAAGTAGCTCAACTTGAAAAAGAAATTGAGAAGTTGAAAGTTGAATTGGGTAATTTTGAACCTCAGGTTCATGAAATAACCAAGTTGATGAGTAAAAGAGAAGCAACAATAAGTGATGTTAAAGAAAAAATGAACTGTGTGGAAGATGTGGTGTTTGCTGACTTTTGCAAACAAATTAATGTTGAAAACATTCGGCAGTATGAAGAACGAGAGCTTAGGGCTCAAACAGACAGAGCAAACAAAAGATTTGATTTTGAAAATCAAAAGAATCGAATTTTGAACCAATTGGAATTTGAAAAATCCCGAGACACGCAGAGCAATGTTGCGAGATGGGAAAGAACTGTTCAAGATGATGAGGATGCTCTAGAACAAGCCAAACAAGCAGAACAGAAGCAGATGGCGGAAATTGACAGAGCAATGAGAGACTTAGATAAGAAACGATCAGAAAAACTGGCTAAGAAATCAGAACTTGACGAAATGGATGATGAAATTGGAAAAGCTAAGAGAGAAGTAGCAGCTATAGGAAAAGATATTCAGAGTGTTCAAAAACAGATTACTTCTGCTGAACATAAAATCGAACAAAAAAGAGCTGAAAGGTATTTGTTTTTTGTTTTTTTATTTTTTTTTATTTTTTTTTTTATTTATTATTTTAAAAACTATTTATAGATGTATTACCAGTGTTAAAAGAGAAAACCTGTAACTCCTGAAGATAATTTCCATTATACTTTTCTTTTAAAATAAGAATTTTTGTGCTATTTTTCAAAAGGTTTTTAATTAAAAGAAAATCATAGAGAAAAATTAGCATCATGTAATCATTGCCAGTCCTATTTTTCATCCAAAAAATTTAAATTTAAAGTTTGTGTAATATGAAATTTTTTTTTGACTTGAGCTAGCTACTAAGCTCCAACTACAACTCATTTTGCAATATCCATACTGAATTTCTTTTTGCAATTATAAAGCTTATTAAAATTATTAACCCATTTTCATTAAAAAGGCACTCCATTTTGAAGCAATGCAAAATGGATGATATTCTTGTTCCAATGACTCGAGGAAATATGGAAGATATTGAAAATGAGGCAGCTGGAGAAAGTGTTGAATATTCTTCAGGTTTAGACACTATGGTAAGATTTGAAAAATGCCTATGAAAATCACTTTTCCTCTTATATATTGATGATGACTTAATTTTATGATTCAATACTTTTCATATTTAACCTTTACTTCGTCAGTCAATGTATGAGAAAGAGGCGAGAATTGTTTTAGATTACTCATCTTTAGGAGAACATCACAAAGAACTGGATGACTCTGACGACGTAAGAAAAATGGAAAATAAGATGCAGAAGCATATTAATGAACTGATGAACATAATTCAACGTATTCAGGTTGGTTAATTTAGTTTGTTTTATTTCTTTGGCAGCTAAACAATAACCATAAAGAATATAATAAAATATTTGCGATCTTGTTTGTAAAATTAATGTATTTCAAATTAATTTCTGTAGTAACTAAATTAAATCATCTTACTTGTGTCATTGATAAGACTCATTCGTATTGTTTCACTTAAAGTATTTTTTAAATATTTTAGTTAATGGATGAGAGCTAATATTTTAATTAATTATATTTAGGCTCCAAACATGAAAGCTATGCAAAAACTTGAATTTGCAAGAGAAAAACTTCATGAAACAAATGAAGAATTTGATAATGCAAGAAAAAGAGCAAAAAAATCCAAGCAAGCTTTTGAGAAGGTAAAGAAAGAGAGATATGATCGGTTCATGAGCTTTTTTGAACACGTCTCCAACGAGATTGATGGTATTTATAAGGTTTGTCTTAACTTTTTTACTGTAATTTGAAGTATGCAACATTTGCACTGAATTAATTTCGCTATAGTAAGCAAGTTGCCATATATTCATATTTTCAGGCATTAGCAAAAAACCAATCCGCGCAAGCATTTTTGGGCCCAGAGAATCCAGAAGAGCCATATCTTGATGGTGTTAATTACAATTGTGTTGCTCCTGGTAAACGTTTTCAACCAATGTCAAATTTGTCAGGAGGGGAAAAGACTATTGCTGCTCTTGCTCTTTTATTTGCCATTCACAGGTGCATTACTTATAATTATTTTATTGTTTGTTGTTTATTAGTTTCATTTTCCATGTATTACACTCCACCCATTCCTCTGTTCAATACGGTCATTAAGGAGTTTAAAAATATAAATATTCAAAATAATATGCTGAAAGAAAATTTTACGTTTTATAAAATTGTTGCAATTTTGTAATAATTTCTTAGAGTGTTAAGTCTATACCTGTCATAACTGTGCTGGCTTTAGTAGTGAATCTCATCCAACCTAGTACACAACATTGATAATTCTTCCTTTTTCCTCATTTTTCTTCAGCAACATTCTATGTCTTATGCTAATGTTTCTTCACAATTTTTGACCCTTGTAAAGTCTTGGGTAAAGAAAACTAAATGCATTACAGGTTATCTTCCATTAAAACCCATTGGTCACTTTGGAAACTACACATCCGACTGTTTGGTCTGCAAACATAAGAGATAAAAATCTATAATCTATTAATATATATCTAATATATCAGTGGCAGTAATTCTTCTTAGCTTCATGAATGACTAATTGGATATCTCCTATGCTTCTATCCAGAATAGTGAAGTATTGGGCTGAAGATAATGTGCTCTTTTCTTTAGCAATCAATGTACGATAATTCTTTTTATTAAAAAAAAGTATTGAGAAAACAGGCAGAAAGCTAAGGGTGTGTTCCATGAAAAATTGTGTTTAAATCTTAATGCAGCGAAATTTTCAGGATATCCAGAGAATTTCTTTGATTTTCGTGAAACCCCCAGGTGTAAATATCAGCTGACATATATAAGCTATTGTAAATATATATTATTATTAAATTTTATATATCAGTTAATCGATTTAATCAATCGAATAATTTGTTCAATATGAAAAAGAATAATAAATGGAAAATAGGAAATGTATGTAGCAAACAAGTTATTTAAAAAACTTTGGAAGCAACCTTAATTAAAATTTTGGAATCGATGAAATATGAGTAATATAAATATTAATATTTTATTCAATTAAAACTCATTAATGATCAGAAAATTCTGAAATAATAACGTGTAATAATTTCTGTAGAAAACTATGAAATAATGTGTTATTTATGTATTAATGTTTGTTTAAATCACGTGACCATTCGAGATTCGCTGTATTAAAAATTAAAGGTAGGAATTTTAGATTAATTCTCGCTCAACGAGCTCAAAGTTTGCTTACGCTGTATTTAAAGATCTTACTTCGTGAGACACTTCGCTTAGAAAACTTTCATGTTTGTAGAATTTTTACCATTATGATCGCTCGCGCGCGCACAGCAAAAATTAAAAAGAGGATGAATATATGAATTGGCTCGGTTGTTAATCTACAGTAAGGGAGCGTCATTATTATTATTATTATTATTATTATTATTATTATTATTATTATTATTATTATTATAATTATTATTATAATTTTTTATTACAGCTATCAGCCAGCCCCATTTTTCGTCCTTGATGAAATTGATGCTGCTCTTGACAACACCAACATTGGGAAAGTGGCTCGATATATTGTTGATAAAAAAGATCATCTCCAGACTATTGTCATATCTTTGAAAGAAGAATTTTATCAAAATTCAGATGCGCTTGTAGGGATTTGTCCAGATGTAAGTGGTGGTAGTAGCAAAATACTTTCTCCTTTTTTAATTATTATTATTATTTTTGATACTTCACGGAAATTACTTTTTAATTTTATTTCTCAATAATTTTTATTAGCCTGGGGAATGTCTCATATCGAGAGTTTTAACTGTGGATTTGGAACAGTATCCTTATCAGCAGCAGGAAGAAGATGGATTTCCTCCGAGGGTAAGTTTTAGCATGATTATTGAAAACGTATGGTAATTATTGTTTGATTTATGGCTATAGTATGTTAAGACAGAAGTTGGGTTTTAAATACCCTGTAGCATGTGAATATATTTTTCCTTAATTACTAACTGAAACTTTAACTTCCTTTTCGTAGTTAAGCAAAAAAAAATTTGATGAATAATAATCACCAGTATCCAACCCATGTTATGAAAACTGATTTGGATACTTCTTCAGAGAATCACCAATTCAGTTGTTCCATAGAATTGGTCTGTTTTCAGTGAAATTTCTGACATATATATCCTCTCCTATCTCTTTCCTTTAATGACAAAGTTCTGAAGCACTTCTTGGAAATATTCTAGGCAACTCGTTACATAATTTCTTTCCTCTTTGCTCCTTTCAAAGCCATTGATGGACCAATGTATACAAAGAAAATTTGCACAAGAGGTGCAGTCATGTAGATCTGTAAACGTCATTTGATCATGGACTGTACATCCACATCAATGTGATATAGATTAATTCTTAGTTTTGCATCTTCTGGGATAAACAGAACCTTACACAGTATTTCCTCTTCTCTCGTCATTGCCGACTCATCCTGTACTTCTTCCTGCTACCCATAAAAAAACCTGCTATAATAAATAATTTGTGGCTGAAATAATAATGATTTTTCTTATAAAGGAAAAGCAGCTCTGTAAATCGTCTAATCTTCATGCCTTATCTTTGCGTTAGTTCTGTACCACTTTTTCAATATATCGATTTGAAACAATCGTGTTCATTTTTATTATATAAAAATTATTATGACCATTCTTTTTTAAGAATTTCATTTTTATTATAGAACTCGTTACTCTTTTCGAGACTCCTTTCTTTTTAATTCGTCAAAGAACTTGATTTTTGTAAATGGAACTAATTTCATTCATCAAGATCTCCATAAACGTTAAGCCAGGAAAAGTTCCGTTGGTTGAGAGAATCAGCAAGCAGCGTTTTTTTTTTTTTTTTTTTTTTTTTTTTTTTTTTTCATTGAAATATTTTCTGATATCACAAAGACATACAGGATCAAAAGAAACTTCTTTTTCCTCTGAAAACTGCTTGCTTTTCCTATTTTGTGTAATATAATCTATTTTTCTACAGTGAATAAACTGTTTTCATTTGACTCTTCTGCATTCTGTAATAGCCCAAACGAGGTATTTAACTCGAATAAGAATTTATTTTCTCTCAATCCTAATTACTGGAATTAGAGTGTTCTAAAGTTTTATTTACAAAATGAGTATTTTGAATATTCTGAAAAGTATACTCTGAATTTTTTTATTTATTGAAAGTATTTTTTTTTTTTTTTTTTTTTTTTGTCTATACATTATTTTTCTTTCTCTATTATTTTGCAGTAAAATCCAGCAGTTGGAGAGCATTATGGAAAAGTAAAGTTTATCTTCGTTAGAATATACCGAATTATGTACAAAAACAGATTGTAACTTTAGTTTTTTCATAATTTCATATAATAATAGTTTCAACATTAATATAAAAAATTTTTGTTTGATAGTTTAGAAAAAATGATAATTTTTATATTAAACAGTATTTTGTATTTTTTTTTTCTTTTTTATGTACAAAGGATTCAAAGAAAGTATCTTTATTTTTATTTTAACACTACTTATTAAAGTTCTTTATTAAATTAATTTTTTTAATTCCTCTGTTGGGAAAATTTCACTAAATTGCTACATGAAGTATAGCAAGATTATGAGGAAAATGAAAGTTGGTATTGTTACCTTTATAGCTATAATTTCTCTTATGTAAAAGGAAATGGGAACAAAATCAATTTCGACTTCAAATAAAACATTGTCCTTCAGCACAATAAGTATATACTTATAACTGTTCAGAATTATAGGATTCTTTTTATTTTTTTTAAAGTTTGCATCTCGCGGGCAATGTTCTGTGAAGTAGATAAATATGGTTTTTCATTAATCGGTAAATGCTGCAAAGAAAATCTATACTTATATGAAGACTTTAATTTTCTGAACTGAAAAATGGTTGGGATCGTATATATATACTTCTCAAAATATAATTTTATAACTCCCTGCGGTGACTCATATATTTGTCAATTTTTGTCTAAGCATACAGGTTTGAAATTTAGAATTTGGCCGGAGGAGTGTCGGTGACGAGCACTGAAATATACCCATGTCCAGACACCTGACGCATCATTTTCATAACTTGGTTGACTTTTTTGGATCCCTCTAACTCTAACTTTGACCTCTTCTGTCCTGTTCTTTCGCTTTCCACCTTAACATTTGGTTAGCATAGGTACTATAAATCGTAATTTTGCATATAAGATCAAGATCGTAATATTACGGTAAGATCATTTATTAAATATTGTTCGTAAATATAGAGCCCATATGGTAAGAAAGGACAATGATACTCTAATATGTAATGTTAACTCTGCTGTAGAGCTAAAAAGATCGATGACCTGTCACCTGTGGCTATCTCATTCCATCCCTGTGTACACGAGACTTGTGTTAAGTGAGAATGAATTAAATCAAGTTACCAACATCAGAAAGATCTAACCTGTATTTTTTAAACTATAAAGGTAGAACAAGTTTCAAAATCTTTGCTACATACAGCTTAAGTTGATATGACGTTCTATTCAAATAATCTACTGCATCTCACTACAGCACCAAATAGAAATCAAGACAAGGATCTTATCAAAACAAATAGAAACTGAAAATGTAATTATTTATTATTCAATACCCAGTTCATTCATATTCCTGTCAAAGTAAATTTTAAAATTTGCAGAACCACTGTACGTTAATTAGTTATCTCATCCTAAGGCATATTCCAAAAATTAACTTTCTGATTGTTTCTGAAGAAATATTTCTTTTCTCATACCGCCTAAACGCGTTGTTATTAATTTTTCTCTTTCAATTTCTGGATCGCTTTTCATCATAGTGTAGCATAAATAAGTTACTCTCCTTAACTTTATAGCCGTTTACTATTCGTCTAATTTTTCCAATACTAAGTTTTCTAAAAATTTGGGAGAAAAACAGCTTTCTATTCGTCACTTTAGGTGTGAAAATGACTTCACTACCATAGATTTCTTAGAAATCCTGAAGATACTTTCGATTCGACTAAATTCCCCCTAAATATTTAAATTTAAGCAAACCCATTTTTGTATCTGCGATTTGTATCTCGTTGTTTAAGTGTCATTTTGTGTCAATTTTTAAAATTTATTTTAATAAATATGTTAAAATATAAATTTTAGTTTTATACGAAACAAAAGGAATACTAGTAGGCTACATAAGCAGTCAGCATTATTAAACCTATTAGGAAAATATTTTTTTCAGAAACGTCATTTCTCCTTAATTTGTCAACAATAGACTTCATTATTTTTTGTTTTTTGTTTTGGCTGCTTCAATTCTCTTACAACAGTGTATTCATGATCTTTCATCAGTTGAATATTTTGAGACCCCATCCACCATATTGAATTGGAATCAGCTGACTCGAAAACATGATATTTTAGAAAACCGTTCTATTGTGCAAACCGTAAGATGCACTAAAAATGGTCTAAAAACTCCCTTACGAAAATGGCGAGCCACAAAATTTTTAGGAGTTTGTGGACGAATAGAAAATGGCTTATTATGTTTCTTCAAAGAATATCGGCTTTTGAAATAAATATTAATACTATGCCAAAGTTTACCCTATAATAGTATAAATTTCTGTTATGCGTGCACTACATACAGACTTGAAAATATTTTGCATCATGAAAATTTATAGTGGCATTTTTTATTTTTAAAAATCACGAGAATTTATAGATTACTTTATAGCATAAAAATGGGTCTATTGTGTATATTAACATTATACCATTATGATATATAGATAAATATATATTATTACCGACTATTCGACCCAGAAAATGGGTTAAAAGGTTCTGTTTTGAACAGGGTTTGGGACTTTTTAATAATTTAGTTATGTAGGTCTCATATTAAAACAATCATGATTTTTTTGATTTTATTGATTTTTTTAGTTACGTCTTTTTATTAGTAAGTTTAATCGAATAAGTAAAAATTAATAAGGAAATAAGGTAAATAAGTATATATTTATAATTAGTTAATTAACTTAATTATTTAAATTTATAATTTTTTAAAAAAGTAAAGGCCATTTGATTTTTTTTTTATTTAAAATAACGAAAATGAGACTGATAGAACCAATTCACTGTATTTAAATTATAAATAAAACAAGTAAACAATATTATATTATTATTTTTTAAAAATATTTTATGTTTTTGTTCTGTTATTTTATATTTATTATTATATTAATAAGATAAATATTTTTTTATAATATATATATATATAATATATATATATATATATATATATATATATATATATATATATATATATATATATATATATATATATATATATATATATATATATATATATATATATATATATATATATATATATATATATATATATATATATATATATATATATATATATATATATATATATATATATATATATATATATATATATATATATATTATTATTATTATTATTATTATTATATATATATATATTATTAGCGTTGGAACTTTCAACACCTAAATTTGGGAGAAAAATTAAGCATTAATTTCTTATAAAAACTCTGAGTTTGAGCTTTTATTTAAAGACCTGAAAGAGAAGGGTCATGATTAGTTAAAAATTAAAAAATATGATAAGACTTACTATGAATTTATTCAAAAGTTTTGTTGCTTTTGTAGTTCTTTCATATACGAATCCCATATAATTAAGAACGTTACGAGTTATATATTTGAGTAGAAGGCAATGAAAATGATAGATAGAAAGATTTGTGAAAAAAAAAGAAATATATAACTCATACCTCAAACCTTGATTTTGAAGACTTGTAATAAACAAGCGAAACTTTTACATTTTAAAAACGTGTTGACTTGACCATGATATTTAAAAAGTGAGGGCGTGTTAGCCAGCAGTTTGTTGAACAACAAAATGCTACATATCGATACAAAAAACAAACCACCGACTCTACAAACTCCAATCAATGAGAACTTAAAATATAGATAAAATAATACACTAGATAAATAAGATAAAATATATACACAGATAAATTAGTGAAAGCATATAAACAGTTTTTATATTCTATAATTAGAAAATAAGTAAATAGAAACAATTAGAGTTTTGAATAGAATATTAAATAATAATTGAATTGGTCCGATTAAATCAATTATTTAAAAAAAAAAAAAAAAAATTTTTTTTTTTTTTTTTTTTTTTTTTTTTTTTTTTTTTTTTTTTTTTTTTTTTTTTTTTTTTTATTCACCTCTACAGTACTGCATACTTTTATGGAACAAGTTAACTACAATAAACTTTATTGAATAAATTTGTATTTAAAGATAATAGATAGCTCTGAATCTATATTTATTTATCTTTTTTAATTAAATGAAATTTATGATTAATAAGGTTTGTTGAGTCGCAGTCATAACTGTACAGCATGCAAAATAAATAAATAAAAAAAATAAATGAATAAATAATAAAATTAATAATTAAATTAAAAAATATTTCTATTGATATTTCAAATTTAATAAATTTTATATAACTCACCTTCCTTTTATAGTAAATATCTAAAGCTAAAATTCAAAAGTAAAACAGTGTTACAAGTTTCAATAATTTAGCAGCAGAAAAAAAAAAAAAAAAAAAAAAAAATCGTTGAACGTTGATTAATTTTTCTCCCGGCCCAATAAAATGCCGCCTAAATTTATATTAATTTTAATTTATTTTCTTTTTTAATTTCTTTTATGATATTTTGAATTTAAAAATATGAAGACATTGACATTATTTAAAAAAAAAAAAAAAATTTTATTTCGTTTATTTTTAAGATAAAAAAACGTAATTTTTTTCCATTACGCCATAGACTTTAACTACATAGACAACGCGCCAGATTCAAAAAGTGAGCCAAATTGAACCTTCTTTTCCGAAGCCGGAGGGAAAGGCCCTAGATTAATATTGTGTTCATTATCACGGTACTGAAAAGTGACCGCATAATAGAACAAAATGGGATTTTGTTCAGCTATTAATTGTTCAAATAAATCGACTTTAAATTGTGGAAAGTCATTTTTTTGGTAAGTAATTTAAAAAATATATATATTTAAAGATGTGCCACCTTATAAAATAAGTTTATTTTGATAACTAAGGTAGGTAATTTACCGAAAAATTAGGTTGACCATTTCGTTTACAGTATTTAAGATTGTAAGTAAATTATGAAAACAATTATTGCACTTTTTGTTGCTCAAAACAGTGAAAAAAAAAATAATGTAGTTTTATACCCAATATTAATTTTTATTAATATTATTCTTAATTAAAACCATAGGTTTTAAGTGAACACTGCATAGATTTCTATCCATTATGCAAGGAATGGTATTGAAGGTTTGGTGTCATTACAACAGAAGAAGATTACATTTTTTATATAAATAAAAAATAAATAGGATGAAGGTTTTTTTTAAATATATAAAAAAAAGAGATTCTGAAGTTAGTCTATGATTATATGTAAACTTTGTTACATATCAACCATATCCAAAAACCCTGCAAGCTCTATTGTTCTATGATCTTGGAAATTTAATAATATTAACCATATACAAATTTACATCAATAATTCAGCATTCAAATGTATTGTGACATCAGGCTTCATTTTTTTTCATTACAATTTTCAAATGAGTGACAATATAAATATGATGAATAATAAAATGATATATGTAGAAATGTAAATTACATTTAGATCTGTATCCTTTTTGTAGTAGTTAATAAAATATAGTTTAAAAGTAATTATAAAAAAGCAAAAGTTATATATGGGCCCTAATATCTACATCATTAAATTTTTAATATATTGTAATTACCGTATATAATCATATGCCATCACTATATATATATATATATATATATATATATATATATATATATATATATATATATATATATATATATATATATATATATATATATATATATATATATATATATATATATATATATAAGGTTAGTGATTTTTGTTAATTTTTTTATACATGAATTAAATTAAAAAAATGATTAATTTTTTTTATTGATTTTTTTTACATCTTTTTATTAGTAATAATTAATAAGTAAATATAATTAGTTAATTAACTTATTTAAATTATAATTTTTAAAAAAAGTACAAACTATTTTAAATTTTATATAAAAAGGATAGATAGGACCAATTTGCTGTATTTAAATTTTAAAGAAAACGAGTAGTAAACTGTATTATATTTTTAAAAATATTTTATGGTTTTGTGCTGCTGCTTAAATTTTATTATTAATTAAGAGAAATATTAAAGTTAAAATATTTTTATCCTTAGACTCTCAGCACTTGAAGAAAAATTAAACCTTAATTTCTATAATTAGGAAATAAGTAAATAGAGACAGTTAGAGCTTTGAATAGAATAATATCAAATATAAGTGAATTGGTCTGATTAAATCAAATTCATTCTAATTAAATCAAATATTAAAATAAAAAATTCATCTTGAAGGGGGAAAAATGATATTGTGGTAGATTGCTGAATCCTGGTAAATTTTAGTCCTAAAGGTTTTTGAGCATATTTATTAGAGATGCTCAAAATTTATATATATATATATATATATATATATATATATATATATATATATATATATATATATATATATATATATATATATATATATATATATATATATATATATATATATATATATATATATAAATTGCAAATTTAGGTTTTACTATAAAATGTTGTATGGTTAATTTTTTGTTTTAAAAATGTAATTTTAATTAATTTTCTAATGGTAGGAATTTGATTGTCCTTGAAAGACAAATGTTATTTCTTCCTATCTCTGATTTTCTTATGTTTAGTGAATAATAAATATTTCTAGATGGATGAAAATGTTTTGTACATAAAGAGATTTTGTTTAAATTTTAGTAAGCAGAAATTATAATTTAATTGGTAATTTACCTGAAGAATGCAAATTAAGGGAAAAATTTTAGGGGGGGGGGAAGTTTCTATACTCTAAAATTTACTTATTGCATTCGTGTACTGAGAATACTTAAGAAAATTAATAAAATAAAATTTAAAAATAAATCCAAAAACTGAGAATTGTGATACTTTCTTTAATTAAAATATGTTCAAAAATTATTTTAAAGTTATGTAGCTCTTAAGGAATTTTTTGACATAACACCTATTACTTAATGAATTGCTATATCTTTTATTCAAGTTAATATTTTAAGTAAATTTAAAAAGAATTTTGAATGTTGTGTAAAATAATGAAAGGGAATTATGGGAATTTTATGCACAATGACTTACAGCCATAATTTAAAACAGCATAATTGTGTCCATAACTGACAATGATGTTGATTGTTGGCAATCATATCAAAATTTTTTTTTTTTTTACTATTAAAAATAATATAATTTGCAGTATTATTAATGACATTAAAATTCCTATTGAGGATAAAATGTAATAAGGACAGTACTGCAAACTATTCAAAAACCAGTGGCATATCATCTCTATTATTTAATAAAGCAGAAACCTATATAGGATATAAGGTACAAACAAATTTATGATAATTAAGCTAATGAGAAAATAAAACTATAATACTGTAGAGTTTACAGGCATGCTTTCAGATTTTTAAAATATCAAGGGTTAAATTGCATGTATTGTAATAAAATAAACAATTAGAATTGAAAATTTGATTAATTTAAAAACAAATTTTGCCAGAAAATATGTACAATTTTAACTGAATTTCTTCAAAGCTATTTGAGCTCAAAAATGTAATCATACATTTGTTGCAATTTGATTTTTCCTGAATGATATAAAACATATGAACTAGGTAAAATATAACTAAAATATAATTTTTTTTTTTTTTTTTTTTAATTTAAAAAATCAAAAACAGGAAATGTTTTGTATTTTATGATGAGTGTTGTTCTAGGAGTCTGCCATTTTGGATTCAGAATGTATTAATATATTAAATATATATATGCTACATTCTGAAAGAATAAACTGCCAACCATTCATGTCAGGAAATATAAGGATTTCTACATCTCTATTTCCTAATGGTGAGTGATAGGGTGTTTATGCTTTTATTACTTATTAATTATATCAACAGTAAATTTGCTACTAACTTATTACATACACTAATAGTTTAGTATATATATATATATATATATATATATATATATATATATATATATATATATATATATATATATATATATATATATATATATATATATATATATATATATATATATATATATATATATATATATATATATATATATATATACTCAGGTAGGCAAATTGCAGAGACATCATTTTTTTTACTAGAGTTGAAGATATTTATTGAAGAGGTAAATTAATTGTAGGAATCATATCAAAGAAATGATGAAGGACAAGTTAATAATAGCAAGTAAGTAGCTGCTCAGCCACAATGAGGCTGCAGCAAAATGGCTGAAACCCTCTTTTATTATATTTATGCATATTAGTGTTGTGTAAATATAATAAATAGTAATACTTTGTTGATAAATATGCTTCTTTGGATAAGTTGCATAATTATTTCCAAAGGGGGACTGAGGAATATATATATATATATATATATATATATATATATATATATATATATATATATATATATATATATATATATATATATATATATATATATATATATATATATATATATATATATATATATATATATATATATAGCAAGCTAAGAAATTGATTGTTTATAAAAAAAAATTGGTTATTTTATCATATTCAAAATATTGTGAGAAGAGAACCACTGATCAAAACCTTTTGATTTTTTCAGTGAAACTAAAGTGACAGGGCAGTATTTTCATTTAAGAATTGAAGACATTTGTTCACCCTTGTTTTGAATGAGCCTGAAAATAAAATTTTACTGCAACAGCATTTGCTAGTATAACAAGATTGTTGTTTGTGATAACATGCTTTTACAGTCATATTTAATTTGTATTTATTTATAACATTTAAAAAATTCAGATCATTTGGTCAAAAAATAAAAGGTTCTGACAGTTTTGATAATTACAAGAACTTTTTCAAAAATTTCTCAAAAAATTTTTTTTTTTTTACAATTCCATCATCTTCAAAAGACTAATTCATAAATTGCTTGGTACCTTTTTTTATTTTTTCAGAGTACTTAGAAAGATGATGAGGTAAAATTTTCAATTCTGGAATATTTTTTTTATTGAATTAGCCTTTCAAGTTTTTTCTACATTTTGTTTCCCCACCCCTACACCCCTGGAAAACTGAAAAAGCCCAATAGCTCCCAAAAACCATTATATATATATATATATATATATATATATATATATATATATATATATATATATATATATATATATATATATATATATATATATATATATATATATATATATATATATATATATATATATATATATATATATCAACAGACTAAGAAAGAGAAGGCACATAAGTGTTTGAAACCAAAGTTAAGGAACTACCAACAAAACAGGGTCAAAAGATTCGTAATCAACCAGGAAAATCTGAACTACCAATCCTCTGTCTGGCGTAATGAACCAACATCAGAATCGGCTAATTATTAGGTGATTTTATGTTCAATGTATATTTTTTTTATAATCTGATGAAGCATGTTAACTGTAATTTAGTATAAAACCTCAAGAGGGGTTAAATGACTTAAAGTAACTCACTTGCAGTTCCTCTCCGCATTGCTTAAGCACCACTAAATCTATGTAGTTATGGAGATATTCATCATTATTATTATTTTTTATGCATATTCTAAAATATCACTTAACAGTGATTGTCAGATTTGTTATGAAAAGAAAATTCTAAATTATTTTAGTACTCTATTTCAGTTTTATAATTTAGAAAGCTTTATTTCTTTACTGAGTAACAGATGTAGAAACCTGATCCTTTATTTTAATGATTTTTAATAATAGAAACTCAAACTGGCTTCTGATACCCATGTATATGCTCAAAATCTCGAACCAAAAATTAAATTGGGAAGGGTTAAAGGTTAGGTAGAGGAGGATGTAAATGTTACATTTTGAGTGTATGTAAATGTGAAATAATTTCAATTTGATTTTTTTAAATTACAGGTAAAATTGCAATTCGTTATCGGACTCTTTAATCTACAGAAGAGAGACTTTCCATTTTGGTAGTAAGTTCAGAACGAAGCATGTCGAGTGGTAGAATCAGAAAATGAAAGTCGTCTCAAATACTTAGTACTTCCGTCGCTAACAGTTTTCCCTTGAGAGTTGGTAGATTTTAATTAGTTTCTGTAAGTGACAGGTATTTTAATTTTCCTATTAAGGTGTTTAACTGCATATTTTTATGAACCGAAAATCGTGCCAACTTCAATTCGAATCAAATATTTTATAAATTACCCAAATATTGTGAAATTTACTGACTACTAAAATTATTTTTATTTAAATATTATTTGAATATTCATGAGATATATTTATTCTTTAAAGTCTTGAGTTTATATTTCACTTGCTTCATTTAGCTTTCATCTTTTCCCATTTATTCATACATTAATATGTGAAATCAACAGGATTAATGATAGTTTTTATCGGAAGTCAGAGAAAATTGGGAATGTAAATAATGTAAATTTTTACATTCATAACTTTTAATTAAACTACATTATAATTAAATAATTAATTAAATAAATAATTAAAATTATTACAAATGTGGTATCAACTTCAGTACAATAAAAAATATCCAAATATATTTGATTGTCTTTCCTTTGTTAGATTAATTTTTTTTTTTTTCAGTTACACTTTCAAAATCTTAAAAATAGTTTCTTTAAATGAAGCCGAATTTAAATTTTATT
>SEYY01003525.1:20000-30000 GCA_009176605.1 Armadillidium nasatum
CGCCGTCTATGTAGTTAAAGTCTGGGAAAGGAGAGAAGGACATAGAAAAGGTAAGCTAAACCATCTATAATCAGAACCTAACAAAAGCTGCAAAATTGGTATAGGCTATTCTCCCCATTTATATAAATTAAAAACAACCAAGTTCACTGATGTGGTAAATAAAATATAACTACAGGCCACACGAAAATATAAAATCACGGTGTGTTCTAAAACGTTGCAAACCTAGGGCTCTCCGCGTCTCTGTGACGTCACGAGCAAAAAATTGGTTCCAAAACCACAGTATAAATTAAACTACAGTAAGGTGAGGAGAGCCCTGCTGGCTATAGAATACCCCTCCAAAGGTAGCAGGGGTTAAAGTCATGCGCATCTCTGATTATTAATCTAGTGAGATGGTGATTTTTAGACAGTAAAATAGAATTCAGAATATTATAATCATAATAATTACTCCATGAAAGACGACCTTTGCCCTTGATGAGATTATCATCATCAAGGAACAAATTTAGATTATTTACCAAGTCTGGTACTTGGTCAGAAAATGAAGAATCTATTTTGACTTCATCCAAAAATTGAATTTCTTTAAAGAAAGTATCTCGTTGCATCGTCCTAAGACGACAACAAGCACTTGTGTCATAACTACACGACACACCTCTTGATCTTGCACCAAACTTATACAGTAAAGCGACTATTCTGTAAAGTTTGCGTAAATTAGAATATTTTTCGACATCAACCACAGGGGGTTCCTTTACTACAGGAACAATATGATAAACAGGAGATGTTTCCAACCTCAGACGAGGGCCAATATACTTTATTTAGAGAAAGCCATTTTGGCCCTTTTGTTCAAAAGTTCATGTTCTTTTGGAACTCTTTGAAAGATATTCCTCTGGTCAAGAGGTCAGCTGGATTATCCTCTGTTCTGACATACAGAAAATTGGGGATTAAAGAATGATTTTCTTTTAGAGCGGAGCTCATACTCAGAATATCTTGAACCCGATTTCTAAAAAAAAAAAAATTGTTTGGCCTTTAATCCTTTGTTCTGTGCCCAGGCCAACGTAATTTGAGAGTCGGAGAATATATTCAGACTTTTGAATTTATTCCCAGATAGACTACTCAGAATTTGTGGTAGGCATTTTAAGGCCAAGAATGCTGATATCAGCTCCAAGCAAGGAAGGGTTTTTCCTTTTGCTGGAAAGACTTTTCCCTTTGACCAGAGAATATTCAGACCTACAGCCTATGAACAAATATAAACTACTAAGCCATATGCTACAGAACCAGCATCGCAGAATATACTTAAATTAGAGCCACAGGACTCGAAACAAGATCTGGAGAAAGTGATCTCTTTCAGAGAGTTGATATCTTTGCTCAACTATTCCCAAGAAATTTTAATCTCCCGATTGAGCACATCATTCCACCCCATCTCCTCTGTCCACGTCATCTTCATTAGAAGACGTCCTCTGATGGTGACAGGGAGACAAAGAGAAAGCGGGTCAAATACTTTTGAAATCTCCGACAGGAGTTGTCTTTTTGTGGAGACTATTCCCAGAGAATAATCACCCAGATCCCAGGGTATCCTGGGAGGTGTTGTACAAATACCCTAGTACTCTCTCTCTTCATCACATTGATGAGTGACGAGCTTGTTTTCTTCCTCGAATACAGTCCTGAGCTCATGACAATTTGTGTTACCACGAGTACAAATTAAAACCACCTTCACTCATGCGTGAAGAGGGCCTTTACGAAAAATATCCTCCAATTCTTCAACAGAAGACGAAGAATATAAAAAATTGTCGAACGTAGAGATTATTCATCAGGAGAGAGGAACAGAGATCGGCAGGGTATTTTTTGGCATGATGGTTAATCACAGCGCTTGAAATAGGACTGACTGCCAACCCAAAGATTATGGTAGCATAACGGTAAGTAAGTAGTTTACCGTTGCTCTCCCAAAAGAAGCAAAACTTATTTCTGTCCTCCTCCAACTTCAGACGAATTGAAGGAATGCTTTTGATATGTCTGACAGGATAATATACTTGTTTGTCCTGAAAGAGATTAACATCTTGAAAAGGGAGGCGATTAAATCGACTCCAGGATATACAGCCTGATTTAGAGAGGGACTATTTCCAATTTTCAGGCTGCAGTTGAAAACAAGGCCTAATTTTAGTTGTAACCTGAAGCGCCTGCTTTATTACCGGCCTGTGAGGTATCCAAATGAATATTATGGAAGTCTTTAGGCTGCACCTCAACAGACTCGATAATACCTTCTCTCAAATATTCTTTGAAAATATCCCCATACCTCTCGTCAAGTCCCTGAGAGGTCATTTTCTTTTTAACCTTTTGCATAGCTGCCAATGCAACATGATGATTTAAAGAGACTTTGCTCCAGAATATTCTGGTACCACTCTACATGGTACTTTCCGTCCCTGAACTCAATAGCTTCATGGAACTTTGAAATGTAATATTCATCAATGGAACCCTGATCCTTATCCTCATTAATATCCAGAGACTCTAGTTTGTAGAGATTCTCTAGATCCAAGTCTAGTTCTGCTTCAGGATGTGTATGAAGCATAAGGTCAAAATAAGACGGAACAGGGTCCATGATCATATTCACTAATGTAGCAAGGACTTTTTCCACAGATTTACGTACAGTGGGTGGTATGGGGAATTCTTCCTTCTGTCAAGAACGTTTGACAGGAGGACCTTTAGAATATGAAACATATGGCTTCTTCCCGAAGATTTCTGCCTCCTGGAAAGGAGTCAAAAAAGATATGACAGGCCCGAAGGGCACAAACCCATGACAGGTGTCCAGAGCACTGCCTCGAATACACTTCACGGTTTTAAGATACTTTAACAGATGAATAGCATCTATGCCCAGCAATCCCTCTATATTTGATACATTGTCACTGTGTAGGCCTTCATAGTGACTATCTACTATTTTATAACCGTTTTGGGATGTATTACTAAAAGCTCCCCTTAAATCTTTGACCTCAAAGCTGACATCAGCTGGGTGTCAATATTGACTGAGAGACTATGAAACTATTTCCCACAGCAAATACCCATCTCTATAGTTAAGGATCTTAACGTCCTTACTTCCTCTCCCAGGAATGTTTTAATCCTATTATCGAAGGAAGGCAAGGACTGAATATTAATACCCAACTTGGTAAGAATACTGCTATTGAAATATGTATGTTCCGAACCAAGGTCCAACAACATACGGACAGGGGTGATTTTGTTCCTTTTTCTTAATTTTAATAGAGAGGGTCGGCAGAATATTTTGAGAGGTAGCAGTGCCTGCATTTATACCAATGTGGCTACTGCTAGCCAGATTATTTTCTGCAGTGCCGGAATGTAACTGGTGACTACTATCGTTAGAGGAACCACTGGAGACATCAGAATTAGCCAGAATAACATAGAGCCGTAATATGCCCTCTATTTCCGCATTTTCCACATGGACTGCTAAGTCCATATTTCTTTGCAGGACATTTATTCGATAGATGTTTTAAACTAGAGCAGTTAAAACACATGTTTAACTCTCTGCAACGTTCTCTCCTTGTTTCGGGAGAAGAATATTTCTCGCAAGAAATCATTCGATGTTTCCCTTCACAAAATTTACATTTTGAAGGAGGTGAATGAGAAACTTTTTCTTTCCCCTTGTTCATTTTGAAAACCTTCAACTTTTTTCTCAGTTTTAGAGTATTTCCAACTCCTCTTCAGAGAAGAGAGAGGCATTCCAACTTTGTTTCAGACGCTTCAGAATGCTTTTCCTTCTTTAGGAGAAGCTTAATTTTTAACTCTACTTTTCTCAATAGATTTTGTGACACGACCATAATTCTCTAGAATATGGTTTATGGAGGGATACTCCTCCTGTGTCAATAATTTGAGCTCTCTCAGGAAATTGGAAGGGAGCTTGTCGACTATTATGTGGCTCAAAAAATTACAGCCAGCAGACGAAACCTCGAAAAAGTTTAACCAAAACTCCTTGAGCTCAAGATTTAAATCCGTCTTTCAAAATGAAAGCAATAATGAAGTGTGGAGTCATCGGCATAAGATTGGAAAGGTGATGAAATAATACAGAAAATGTCAATTAATGAAAAAAAAGCAAAAGATATAGTGATAGGACAGATCACTTAGGAGCACCACTATTTATAGATTTAAAGGAAGAAAAATAGCTGTCTATAACAGCTGCTATAAAACAACCGGAAAGGAAATCATAGAGAAGGTCACAAAGAAAAAGAAAGATTCCGAAAAAAGAGAAGTTTGGGAATCAAAGCTTTGTGCCAGACTCTATCGAAAGATTCACCTAAACACCAAAGAGTGGAGGACCAAAGTCAGAGAAAAGGGAAAGAAGATCACCAGTAGAGATCTCTTTAAGAAAGCCATACTGGCAAACAGAGATAAGATTAGAAAAACTGAGATATTTTCGAAATTTCCTGTTAAGGATAAATTCGAAAACATTAGAAAGAACGGAGGTTAATGAAATAGAAGGATAGTTAAAGGGTTGAGAGTGGTCCCTCTTCTTCGACATAGGTTGAATGAGTGCACGTTTCCCGCAGGAAGAGAAGTTCAAAGTAGTAACACATAGACGAAATGGTTTGCCAAGGCAGGATGCAAGCTCAGAAGCACAAGTTTTGAGAACCACAGGAGCAATACCATTAGGACATGCCTTCTTAGTGTCAACTAGAGAGAGAAGATATGTTATCCTTAAAAGAAATTACAATTTTAGGCCTAAAAGACTGTGTTAGGGGGATTTTGGTTGTGGTTTCAGGACGATCGATCTTTTCCGCCTTTGCCACTTCCTGCGTTTCCTCCTTTTGCAGTCGCCATTTCTCTCATTATTTATTCTGTAATGTCATTTTTCTCTCTCATACATCTCATGTCTCTCATTTCTCTTTACACTTCTTCCTCTAATTCTCTCCTTGCCGCTACGTCCCACCTTTATTTTCACTCTGATATTGTTTTGCCATTAACACTTCCAGTTTGGGAGGGGTATCTTACTCCCTTTTTCTTTCAGATCAACAGTATAGCAATCGATGCTCAAGGTCTACTGCATGGTGACATATTTTCCTATCATACTGATTTATAGTCTTCTACCCTTAGGACCTACGGGGAATCTTGTGAGGTGGTGCTTGACATATCCAAGGCTTTTGACAGGGTATGGCATGCTTCGCTGCTCTGTAAGATTCTTCCTTTGGGTTTTATCCTTTTCTATGCTTACTCATGTCTAGTTTCTCCTCAAATCTCTCCATATCAGCACTTGTTGATGGAACGACTTCTACTTTTTCCCTATTAATTGTGGTGCTCATCAGGGTTCTGTTCTATCCCCTCCTTTATTCTAACTTTTCATCTACGACCTCCTCAGCTGTACTTCTAACTCTGTTCATATTTATGCCGACGACTCGATCTCCATTATCCTACTCATTTAAAATCTGCTCCCACTTTTGCTTCTAGAATTGCTTCTCGTATCCAACTTTCCAATTCCATTTTTGCAGATCTGGGTGAGATTTCCCGGTGGGACCACCGCAACCTTGTGAATGTCAACTCTTTGAAAACCTAAATTCTTCACATCTCTCTCAAAAGTACCTCCCCCCAACTTTTCTATCTCCTTCGATGGCTCTCCCTTCTCACCTGTGAAAAACATAAACATTCTTGGCCTAAACATAAACAACAAATTATCTTGGAAACATCATATCACAACGGTTGCTAAGGCGGCCTATAAAATGGTTCTGTTCAGATTGCAGGAATTTTTTCCTTCTGAATAGTTACTTCAATTATATAAGGGCTTAATCCGTCCTTGCATAGAGTAATGTTCTCACATTTGGGGTGGTTCCGGTTCCACCCTTCTTTTGGATAGGGTTGAGTCTAAGACTAATTGACTAATAAACTGTCCCCAATTTGCAAACTCCCATGACCCTCTTTCTCTGCGACTTGACATTGGCTCACTCTCTCTTTTCTATAAATAGTACAACGGCTGGAGTTCGAGGGAGTTAACCTCTCGCGCACATGAATTTTGTGTGAGCATTTCAAACTCTAGGTTTGCACGTTGTGGTACTTCCTTCTTTCCAGCCACCTCTATTCTGTGGAACTCCATACCTTCTTCTGTTTTTCCTGCTGTATTTAACCTACCTCTTTTTAAATCCTTTGTCTGCACCCACCTGAGGGATCTGCCCTAAACTGGGTGGGTGTTCTTTTATTCTTTCATTATGCCCCTTCCTTGAAAAGGGCTCTGCTTGTGAGAGGTGTAATAATATATATATATATATATATATATATATATATATATATATATATATATATATATATATATATATATATATATATATATATATATATATATATATATATATATATATATATATATATATATATAACCTTAGAAAGTAATGATAAATTCAAAGAGATCGGTTTATGAGTTTTTATTTAAGATTTCTTCCTAAGAATATTCAGGTCTCATTAAAAAGAAAAAAACAAAACAAAATAAAAAAACAAAAACAAAAAACAAAGGTAAATTGTTAAATTTTTTTTTTAGTATTAAAAAAAAAAAAAAAAAAAATAATAAAAAAAACAAAAACAAAAAAAATGCTTGTGATACATTTCACAGAAGTAAATAAAAGACGAACAAAAACTTTACAAAATAAAATTTATTAATCTAAATTAAATAATTAATAAGTTAAATTAATTATTTAAATATTAAAAATTAAATAATTAGAAATATTTAAAATTAAAAAAAAAAATTTCAAAGTTTTCCATAGTTCATTTTTATTCTTTCTTAGTAAATGATTATTAAATTAGAAATAATTAGTAATATCAGTAAAATCAGTGATAAAAAAAAATTTATTAAACCTAATTTTAATAATAGTTTAAATGAGTATTTATATATATATATATATATATATATATATAATATATATATATATATATATATATATATATATATATATATATATATATATATATATATATATATATATATTATATATATATATATATATATATATATATATATATATATATATATATATATATATATGTTTACAAACTATGATAACATAAATATATATATATATATATATATATATTATATATATATATATATATATATATATATATATATATATATATATATATATATATATATATATATATATATATATATATATATATATATATATATATAAATATATATAAGTTTACTGGCACAAAGAACATGGACATTACAATCTCTCTCTTCTTCTTCTTTTCTTTTTTTTTTTTTTTTTTTTTTTTTTTTTTTTTTTTTTTTTTTAAATGGTATTAAACGATTAATATAAACGGCAAGATTTAGTATTTGAAATAAATATGACCAAGAATTGGTCTAATCTGACAACTATTACTGTAACTGCTTTAGATAAAGTTCTTTTACTTTATTTTTTTTCCTTTATAAATTATATTAGTGTTATTCTTATGCTACAAGCGAGTTATTTCAACTTCATAATCTTTTCCTATCCTACTCTGTTCAACTGTACTTGGAATCTCTCTCTTTGTCTCTTTTAAACCGTCTAACATATTTACAACTCCAAAGTGATTTAAGTATTCTTTGATGCTATTAAACTTTCTGGTGAAGAACTCTGCTACTTCTGCGTTGCGGGATGATTGGATTATTACAAGGAAGAAAAATATGCAATGTAAGGACATTATGCCAACCATCACTCTCCTAGAAATATATATATATATATATATATATATATATATATATATATATATTATATATATATATATATATATATATATATATATATATAATATATATATATATATATATATATATATATTATATATATATATATATATATATATATATAATAAATATATATATATATATATATATATATTATATATATTATATATATATATATATATTATAATATATATATATATTTATATATATATATATATTTATATATATATATATATATATATATATATATATATATATATATATATATATATATATATATATATATATATATATATATATATATATATATATATATATATATATATATATATATATATATATATATATATATATATATATATATATATATATATATATATATATTTATATATATATATAGTTTTAAGTCTGATATACAAATAAAAACCAGGGTTAGAGATTTTTGTGATTTATGAATCAAATTTAAAAAATTATGATTTTTTTGATTTAATTTGATTTTTTTTAGTAACAAGTTTTTTAATTAGTAAGCTTATTCGCTTAAGTAATAATTAGTAAGTATGTATATTAAAAGTATAATTAGTTAATTAATAAGGTTAAAGGTAAAAAAATTTTAAAAAAATACAATCTATTTTTAATTATTTTTTTATGTGAAAATGATGTACTGTACATGCGACTGATAGAACCAATTCTCTGTATATAAATTTTTAATTTTAAAAAAAGCAAGTAAACTATATATAATTATTTTTTAAGAATATTTTATGATTCTGTACTGTTATTTAATCTTTATTACTGTTTTATTAAGATAAATATTAAAAAAAAAAAAAAATATGCTTCTATTCATTACTTGTTTTAGAGGCCATCTGGGATTCGGAACAGTTTTGGCTCTGTGGTTGATATAGGCCATTTAAAACGAGTATTCAGAGCTACACTTAAATTTTGAAGTATAAAATACGGAGAACATTATAATTCTTTCCTCTAGTACAATTACACGAAAAATCTGGAATAAATAGTAAATAGTTAAATGAAGTGAGTTCAGAATTAGGGAATTCCAATTACAACTATTATCTTATTTAAAGAAAATTCGATTTTTTTTGGATTAAAAAAAATAGAAAAAGAAAGAAACAATAGGCATTATGCTATATTTAAGGTTGCTTTTCAACTCCTTATTCCCAAAAGCTCTTTATTTAATCCTCTCTCGTCATATTTCCAAATATTGCCAATATTTGGATTTGTTTTTGGTTATTGATTTTGGTTTTACAATTTTGTATTTAATTCTATGAATTATCAAGTTGATTTAACCCTGCATTGTAAAACATGAACACACCAGTATTCAGTTTATATGTTTGTATAATAATTTACTAAGAATACCTCTCTGCATTTCAATTACTTCTGATTTATTATTAATTCCCGTTTTTGTTCTTTAAAAATGAATTGATTTGAGGGGTTGTGATAATTAATCACTATATAATTAAATAACTTAATAATGAGAATAATATTATTTATATATAATTTTTTTTTTTTTTTTTTTTTTTTTTTTTATTTTATTTAATTACATTTATTTATTTATACAAAATCTTGCATTTTCTTCTGATAAATTTAAGACTTGTTAATTTATAATATAATATATAATAATAATAATACTATAATAATAAAGTAAAAAATTAACACTAATAATATCTACAGATAATAATAATGTATCCATAATAATTATTATTATTCATGATCGAAGCCATATTTATAGTTATGATAATAAAAATTACATATGAAATGAAAATATTAAACAAAGAAATAATATCAGTAATAGTCAAATCAATACTTACTACATGTATCTTATTTCCTAGAGAAGAAAGATATTTTTTTCTTTTCCCTAAGTACTGACAAAGCACCACATGAAATATTATATTAACCACTCAAAATTAACTATTTGTTTCAACGGAACGGAGACAAAGACATATGTTCAACACATATTTATTAAAATATAATAATAATATGATAATATAATAATAATATAAATAATAATAATATATAACTGAAATAGTACTAAATTAACAATGAAGAGCAATTGAATTAAGTTATTATATAAACAGAATAACAGAAATATTATTCTATTGTATAATAAGTGAAATGAGCCTGATTTTTGGCAGAACCTTAGGTTTATATCGGTTTAATTTTAACATGAATGTAAACACGAACAATAATATATATAAAGTTCTTACGAATACTTTGAATGTGTTATAATAGTAAAATTGAGACAAATAATAAGGACAATAAACAAATGATTATCCTATTACAATCAAT
>SEYY01003526.1:0-5000 GCA_009176605.1 Armadillidium nasatum
AATTTTGATTTTAAATCAAAATCGAAATCAGTTAAAATTTTATTTTTAAAATCAAAACAAAATTGTGACTTCTATCTATCTATCTATCTATATATATATATATATATATATATATATATATATATATATATATATATATATATATATATATATATATATACACAGAAAGAATACTCTTCTCATACTAAAAACCATTGGAAATTCAATCACTGTTTTATCTTTTTACCAATATTCCGAAGCTTTCCATCCAACACTCGATCATGCTTTGAGTGCACTTCAGAATTAATTAGATACATTTATTAACCGAACTTTTTTGAATACAGTGATACAGACTACTATCCTTATACTGATATTGACAATGGAATTAATACATCTACTTATTGGTTCATTCATATTTAAAATTGCTAACTTAATTTTACGAAAAAAAGGAGTTTGAAATTAATTTCCTTTTAATACTGTTTATACCAAGTTTCAATCTTATAAAATAAAGGTATGAATTTCATTAATATTTTTTATGCCTAAAATCTGCGTAGAATTAAAAATAGTAAATGAAATATATATTTTTCTAAATTCAGTGGAAAAAATATATCTTGGCTAATTAGGCCTTTTTACAGCAAATCGAACAAATGAAAAGAAAAGCTTATTTTAAATGAGGAAAAAAATAAAAAAAAAATTAATAAAAATAATCAGAGAAATTATAAAATTAAATTTTTAATTTTAAAACCAGACTTATATAAAAAAAAAGGACTATTATTTTGGGTGATTTTCTGTAAGTCTTGGTCTAAATTTAATGAGTACAGTCAGGCGGCGCAAAGAGACCTCTCAGACACTACATTGTAGGTTTAATGGAATGTAAGGCACTATGTAGTCTTTTTTAAGTTGTCTTTCTCTTTTCAACGACACTTAAAACTTTAAATTCTTTGTTGGCATAAGTAGTAGAAGGTTCATTTATTAATGATATTCTCAAATTATTCTATTTTTCCAATATTCTGTTAGCAGTGGATCACAGTTTCATCTTAACAGTGTGTTTTTCTTAACTTTTATTCTTGTCTATTCATTATAGCAACCGACTGCAGATGCTTCTTCACTAACAATCGGAATTTCTTCCACAATTAATTCTTCATCTTCATGGAAACGTCTTTAAAAATTCTTTCTGCAGTTTTCTTGATTAGAAAGAAGAAAAAAGAAAAGAAAAGAAGTAAAAATTCAGCATACCGAAATTTCAAAATTAAATGATCATAAAGATATTTAAGTATCCCCAAGTTCCATTTGCCTTCTTGAGGAATAATAATTCCTCAAATTTTCCTTAGTGACATTGCTTAAGGAGTATATTCTTCTCTGAAAGTTTTAATTATAAACTTGAAGTAGACTTCAGCTCAAAAGCGTGGCTTTTCTTAAACACAGGCTCTCAAGTGTTATCTCAATGAAACGAATCCCAATGTTAATAATATCTTCCAAAATTCACGTTCTTTCAAATTGAGAGCCTCCATGGGTCGAATTACACCTTCTGCCTTTAGGATACTTTGTTTTAATTTAAGAAATATTTCGAATGTATAATTAAGCTTAAGACTGTTTCAATTGTTTACTTTTCCTGTAAAATGATGTAAACTGGTCTTTGGGCAAATTTACTTTGAATGCAAACGATTATTCTTACTTGACCGAAAATGATACATGACATCAATTTTATATTTCCCTTTGTGTATAAATTTATATATATATATATATATATATATATATATAATATATATATATAATATATATAGTATATATATTAAACATACCTTCATTTTTTAAAATTTTTCGCACAGTTACAATTACAACAAATTTATGCATGCTCCGAACACCGGTATTATACCGATTTTTATCATTAATATCATGATTATACTAGTATTTAAATACTGAATTCTACTCCAAATTAATATTTCCTAATACATAGGAGTACATACATAGTTTTCCTTCAATTTGTAACAAAGATCAAACCCATATACTGCTTTAAAATTCAAAACGTTTCTCCGTATACGTTCTGCAAAGACCAACTTCTTATACAACATATTGATTATAATATCAAGAAAAAATTCTAAAGTGTTCTAGAAAAGGAGTAATAATTTTATAATATTATATATATATATATATATATATATATATATATATATATATATATATATATATATATATATATATATATATATATATATATATATATATATATATATATATATATATATATATATATATATATATATATATATATATATATATATATATATATATATATATATATATATATATATATATATACTTTTAAAAAAATACACTGAATTCCCAAAAATAGTTACAATTGTAAACATCAAAGGAAATAAAAAAAAAAAATTTAAAAAAAAAAATTTTAAAAAAACTTTGTTTTTCTGTCCATTAAAACAACAGTGAAAAACTAGGAAAAAACATTTGTTTTAAACAGAACTATCACTCAATTAACTCCCGACAATTCTGTTATTTAAATTTAATATTTTATTTTTTTTCCTTATTTCTTTCATTGAATTTATTTTAGCAACCAATTAAAGTTTTACTTTCTTTATGCGTCACAAATCAAGATCAAAGCGAGCGCATGTCTTTGTCCAACGTTTGCTAATTTGATTTAAGTCAGTATTATTGTTATTGCTTTTAAAGACGTTTCGGATTTCTGTTCTCAGTGCAATTCTCAATTAGAATACGATGGACGAAACAACAATTATTATATACGCAAAATACATTATAAGCTCTTATTCAAACACACATACGGTTGCAGAAGTGAATATATATATATATTATATATATATATATATATATATATATATATATATATATATATATATATATATATATATATATATATATATATATATATATATATATATATATATATATATATATATATATATATAATAATATATAATGATAACAAATATAATAAATTAAAAAGAAAATAAAAATTTATATAAATATTTGATCTAGTTTCTCAAAAAATAAAAAAAAAATAAATAAATAAATAAATAATATCTATCTCTATTTTTCAAGTAGGCATTCTTAGAAAAATATGCAAGTCCTTCAATAAATTGATTAGCAAAAGACCTTTCCCATATTCACCTCTAACTCTAATATATATATATATATATATATATATATATATATATATATATATATATATATATATATATATATATATATATATATATATATATATATATATATATATATATATATATATATATATATATATATATATATATATATATATATATATATATATATATATATATATATATATATATATATATATATATATATATATATATATATATATATATATATATATATATATATATATATATATATATATATATATATATATATATATATATATATATATATATATATATATATATATATATATAATATATATAATAATATATATATTTATGTTGAATTCTTTTATATAAATAGTTGGGAAAATTTTAATAGAGTTGAGGTGAATATGAGAGAGAATGCTGTAAAATAATCTATTGAAAAATTTGAATATTATTCCGAGAATGCCATCTTCAAAATAGGGATAGATCTTTTTTTTCATTTTTTTTATTGTTTTTTTTTCTTTTTTTTCTTAAAGTTTTAATAAATATATATATTATATATATATATATATATATATATATATATATATATATATATATATATATATATATATATATATATATATATATATATATATATATATATATATATATATATATATATATATATATATATATATATATATATATATATATATATATATATATATATATATATATATATATATATATATATATATATATATATATATATATATATATATATATATATATATATATATATATATATATATATATATATATATATATATACTCAATGATGGACGAATCCGAATCCAAATTTGAAGTTTTTTTCTTGTATTCAGATTCGGATTCGGTAATTGTAAAATTAGTTGGATTCGAATTCGATTCGGATTCGGCTTCGGATTCAAGAAATCCAAAAATAAAGTTAATTCGTATTCAAATCCTCTCATTACAGTTGCATCAAAATTTTAAAAAAAAACATTTTTTTTCTCCTGATGATAAAAATTTCTGGGCTCTTAACAAAAAACATCTCTTCTAACTTTTATAAATCTGCCTTTCAGCCTCTTATGCGCTTTGACTGTATTGTAGTGAACACTCATTCTGAAAAAGACTAATCTCTTCAGCCTCTTTTCTCTATCTAATTCCACCCTGGATGATTCAAGGATACCTTATCCTACTCCACTTGTTCTATGTATCAAGCTGTAGTCACACATGATCGGGTTCATGAGATTCTGAGATCTATGTGCTTTGAGGGAGTGTGCGTCTGAGCTAGCCCTTGTCCTTGTTCAATTTTACTCTCAATACCTTAATACTAATACTTTCCCTCTGTGCTAAAAGCGGGCATATGTTCAGTCGATCCCGAAGAAAGGAAGCAGTTATAATCTTTCAAACTATCATCCTACAGCTCTCATTCTATCTAAAATCTTTGAAACTTTCCTCAACTTTCATTTCCTGGCTAATCAGAAATCTCATATCCTTTCCGTTACTGTTTCGATGTTCGAGGTTTACTAATAATATATTCTCGTATCTCGCTGATTTATGGTATTCTGCCGTTTTGTAGTACTGGCATTTCGGTAAGGTGGTGCTTGAGATATCCAAAGCTTTTGACAGTTTATGGCAAGCGTCACTACTCTCTAAATTCCCTTATTTTAATTTTTTCTAGTTTTTTCTCAAATCCTTCCATATCACTTGTTGACGAAGTAACCATTTCCTCTTTTCATTATTTCCAACTTTATTCTGACTTTTCATTAACGATCTTCAAACAGCACTTCTAACTCCATTCATTCTTATGCCGATAATTCAACTTTCCATTTCTCCATTCATTTCAAATTTGCTCTCTCTTTTGCATCTAAAGTTGCCATTTCGCAGCTC
>SEYY01003526.1:37500-52500 GCA_009176605.1 Armadillidium nasatum
CATAATTGGTGATGTTCATTGTCATATTTTAAAGTGTTTAGTTACGTCTTGGTTTCATAGTAAGCTGTGAAAATTTCCCCTACTTACCCATAAGTGACGAAAGTTTCATCAAACTGAAACTCAGATGAATTTGTTCTTATTGTTGTAAGCTCAACCTAAAAATATAGTTACGAAATTCTAATATGAGTCCTTCATCTTGTCAGGTTCTAAATCCAAGCCTTCGTGAAGTGCAAGATTCATAAAGAATGTTCAGAAGTCTTCTAAATCATTTTAACTCATCGGGGGTCCTTTCTATGGTAGAGAGTCTTTATTCAGAGAGGTAGGAAAAAAACTTACTTCAATTGGATTAATTAAGTGGAATCTCAAGCTTTAAGCTGGACATTTAGGTTACTTCTAGTGCAGCTCCCACAGGTTAAGGCTCCATGTGAAACTAAATTATTATTATTATTATTATTATTATTATTATTATTATTATTATTATTATTATTATTATTATTTTTCTTTCCTTTTCTTTGTTCTTTTCTTTTTCTTTTTCTCTTTTTTCTCTTTTTTTCGCTCCTTTTCTTATTTTTCTCTTCTTCTTTCATTTTTTCTTTATCTTTCTTTTTCTTTTACTTCTCTTCTTTTTTTCTCTTCTTTTCTGTCACATCTTCCAATTCCCTCTCTTCTTCATCTCAATTCTCATTTTTCCATTTCTTCCTGATCTCTTCTTCTCTCCTATCTTCTTTTTCATCATATCATCTCCTTTCATGGTATTTATCTTTTATTCTCTCCCTCTTCTTTCTTCTTCTCATTTATTCTCCCCTCTTCTTCTCTTTCTTTTTTCTTATACTGTTTCTAATTCTGTCTTCTTTTCATTTTTCTTCACTCTTTGTCTCACTCTCCTACTTTCCCCACTCTGTCTCCTCCGCTTCTTTGGCATCGAACTATTACTTATCAATGTTATTTACGTTATTTGTTAGTACTTGTAAATTCTTAATACTTTTCTCTTCCTTAAAATTATAGTTATAAATACTGTTTGTGCTCCTGCATTTGATACTGTGTGTTGAGCATTTCCGTCTGATCTCTCTATATAGTCTAAAGGGAGGAAGACTTTATACTTAGTGTTAGTGCACACTGTATAAATACCTTGATTTTTTGCCCAGATACTTAATCTCCATTGAGTGTTTATTACATTCCCAAAATATCTTTTGGTCAATATTGGTTTTTGTTTGTTCCCTCTCATGGTTCTTTTGGCTCCTTCCGACTTCATCTCCATGGACCACATGGATAGTTTTTTTAATAGTATGAGCACTATGGTGAGTTCTCTAATCCTACCAAACGAATTATATACTATGTATAAAGATAGTGAGTGCCTTAAAATTGTATGCATAAACATTATGAGCTTCCCTAAACACCATGAGGACTTAACAAACTTCCTTTCTTCTCTTAGTGTTAATTTTTTTTACAGAGACTTTCCTAAAAGACCAAAACAAAGACTTGTTTGCACTCTCTGGTTTGAAATATCCTATGTTTACTGTAAAGAAAAAAGAAGAGCCGAAGTTTCAATCCTTATTAAAAAGAGTTTTAAAGCAAAAGAAATATTCTCAGTCATTGACTCTGTTACTGAGGAATTTGGTGTGACTTTCAGCGAGGAGTCCAAAACAATCAACTAATTAGGATTATTTCGATCCCCACAAAGGAGCAGATTTAAATTTATAATAGAATGAAAATATTTACCATTGTATGTGAATATAGAATATTTGGGGAAAAAAATTTGGGCTCATTGAACGAATTCGTCACCCCAGAAGCCTTTTTCAGTTAAAAAAGGAAAAAAAATGTTAATGATATATTTGTATTCGTATTTTATGCACAATTGCAAATTTTTTCTTTTTAGCTAAATAAAAGTTTTTTTATTTGATTATTTATTATTATTATTATTATCATTATTATTATTATTATTATTATTATTATTATTATTATTATTATTATTATTATTATTATTATTATTATTATTATTATTATTATTATTATTATTATTATTATTATAAATTAAATAAAATAAAAAATAATTATATAATATATATATATATATATATATATATATATATATATATATATATATATATATATATATATATATATATATATATATATATATATATATATATATATATATATATATATATATATATAAAAGCCAATATTTTTCTCATGTATCATGTCAAAAACAGATTTTTAGAAAATATTTTTATATTATATATATATATATATATATATATATATATATATATATATATATATTATATATATTATATATATATATATATATATATATATATATATATATATATATATATATATATATATATATATATATATATTTCGGAAAAACTTGACGTATTTACGACCCATTCTTACTATCGTAAAACTGGATATGGGACGATGATTCCATTGAGCTACTTCATAATCCCAATTCAGAATGCCTTTGTGGAACAGTTTTTAAGTTATGTTTTTGAATCTCTAATAAATCTCTCTTATTTTTAATACCAATAAAAACTTGACTCGAAATCTTTAATAATTGGTATGGGATTCTGCAGTGAGAGGGAGGGGTTGTTATCCCAATTACAGAAACAACAAAAGAAAGTAAAGATACGCAAACGTGAGCATATCTTTTGACTCCGAATTAGTAATGAAGAGAAATTTTCACTCGCGGAGCAGAACTTATAAATAAAATTATTTATCAATGGTCCTAGTCCTGAAGTTGATGAAAATTTTAAAATTATTTTTGTTTAATAAAGATTAATAATTTAATTATAAGTAATAAATCTTTTAATTTTAATTAAATAACCAAAAACTCTTCTTTAATAAAAGAAAATTGCCTTAAATTGCTTTAAATTTTACTCGTAAACTCTCTTGAATTCATCAATTCAGTTTCTTTTATTATTCAAAGCAACTTCGATGCGAGGATAAATCAAATTTACAAGTACAAAAGAGCGCGAAAGAGTGAAAAAGCCCGCGAAATCACTCTATTTGCATTTCTATACTCCTTAAATTTCCCTTTAACCTGATTTGAGACATGTTTTGAGCTTATTATTATTATTATTATTATTATTATTATTATTATTATTATTATTATTATTATTATTATTATTATTTTATTATTATTATTATTATTATTTATTATTATTATATTATTATTTTATTATTATTATTTATTATTATTATTATTATTATTATTATTATATATTATTATTATTATTATTATTATTATTATTATTATTATTATTATTATTATTATTATTATTATTATTATTATTATTATTATTATTATCCCAATAGTGCTTTTTAAAATAGTTGTATTCTTTTTGCTTTTACCCGAATTAACATTTTTATTACAATAAGGTAGAACAACAACTTTTCAATTGACTTATCAAAAAGTACAAGCTCAGTAATTTGCAAATATATGAAGTACAAAATTTGAAGAACTCATGATTTTAATATTCCGATCCATGATAAACTGTTTGTAACATTCCCCTATTAAAAAGGTAATGATCTTACAAGGTGAGAAATTGCAAGACTTTGGTGTTTATTTAGGCAAATTTGTTACAAGAAAGTTTAAGGTTAATAATTTGTTTCCAGTGTTCTTTCCTCCACTTATTTTATTTTTTTTTGTTTATTTTTATTTTATTTTTTTCTTTACGGTAGATCCATATCAATCCTCTTTTTCTTTAGCCTGAAATAAAATCATCGTCTCTTATTCCTTCGCTTTTATTGACATATACTCTGTTCTTGCGATATTCCTTGCCATTATGATCCTAATTTGTAAAGGTCGTGTCTCCATTGGGTTTGAATGTATTTTCTTAAAGAGTCCGATTGATTAACCTCGAAGTTCATCTGTGGTCTTTTGTTCCTTCTCACAAGAACTATCCAGTTCCACTTTGTCGATAATAAACGTACAGTACATTAAGTTATAGACAAGACAATATAAATAGTCAAAATATTCACGAAATATAATAATCTGCCAGTTGTCGATATATTAATAAAAAAAAAGAGACAAATAGTCTACAATTTTTTTTTAGGTATGGCAGAATTATCGATATATTGATATGGATGAAAAAAAAAGAAGACAAATTTTTTAAAAAGTTCTTCCTATTTTACCTGTCGACGATTTGGGTCTAGGTTTCTCTCAATGTTCAAATTCTTATTTTATAACTTATGACCATTGAATTCGGTATGCAGTATGACCGTCACGAAACAAAATATAATTGTTGGACTATATAATCAAGACAGTATGAAAACAAAGGAATTTGTTTTGTTTTTTTTTGTTTTTTTGTTTTTTGTTTTTGTTTTTTTAAACAAAAGAAAATATAACAAATTCTAATTTATTAAAAATAAATATGCAACTAGCATTGAAAAAAAAAAAAATTCAATACTACAAGTGAATATTTAAACTTCATCTCTAACAAAGAAAATCTGACCATAAAGATACATTCAAAAGTATGTTCAGGATGAGAGTAGATACCTTTCATTATACTATTATATTGAAGTTGAATACTATAAAGCATCTTAAAAATATAATATTCAAACACAAAACTTATCAGAAAATAATGATTAAATTTTATTTACTTCAGCATTTTTTTTTTTCAATGTTCAAACTTTGGGAAAAAAAAAAATTAAATTAAAAACAATAATATTTGTTTGAATACTTTTCTTTTTCCCTTAAAGTTTCAATCTTTTTCTGAAAGAAAGTTTTGGCAATTAAATAAAGAACGATGTCTTATGAAAAATAAATTAAAAATTTTAGTTTTCAAAATTTCTTTTTGAAGTATTTTATTTATTTATTTATTTTTTATTAACTTTTACAATTTTTTTTTTTTTTTTTTTTATTTTTTTTTTTTCTTTTTTCATATATATATATATAATATATATTATATATATATATATATATATATATATATATATATATATATATATATATAATATATATATATATATATATATATATAATATATATATATATATATATATATATATATATATATATATATATATATATATATATATATATATATATATATATATATATATATATATATATATATATATATATATATATATATATATATATATATATATATATATATATATATATATATATATATATATATATATATATATATATATATATATATTATATATATATATATATATATATATATATATATATATATATATATATATATATATATATATATATATATATATATATATATATATATATATATATATATATATATATATATATATATATATATATATATATATATATATATATATATATATATATATATATATAATATATATATATATATATATATATATATATATATATATATATATATATATATATATATTATATATAATATATATATATATATATATATATATATATTTATATATTATATATATATATATATAATATATATATATATATATATATATATATATATATATATTATATATATATATATATATATATATATATATATATATATATATATATATATATATATATATATATTATATATATATATATATATATATATATATATATATATATATAATATATATATATATATATATATATATATATATATATATATATATATATATATATATATATATATATATATATATATATATATATATATATATATATATATATATATATATATATATATATATATATATATATATATATATAAGGTAACAATTGCAACCCTGAAGTAGACTGGAAATGACCTAGGGGAAACCGGCAGAGCTGCTTCCGTTTTTGACGTCCTTTCCAGAGCCATAATTTGGGAGAAGAAATACAAAAAGTGTCTTTGAAGGGGCAGAGTTCCTTTGATAGGTCCTTTCCTGAACCTTGTTTGACGGCTCTTTAACCCTTAGAGATGTAAAAGAGGAGCTTCCATCTTACTCTCTGATGGGGTGGAACCAAACTAGTTGACTTTTTTTTATCATATTTTGGCAGGATTAATTGTCCATTTACCACTGGATAGTGTACGAAAATTCGTCTTTAATCCTGAATGGGAATCAAAGGTAATCATTTAATTAATCAGAAAAGAAAAAGAGACCTTTTGATGCACATATTTAGCAGCTTTCTAATAACCACTTCTTCAAGCATTTTGGCATTTTCTACTACTTTGTCCTCACTCCTTTCTACTCGAATTCATCATCATCTGACCCTTAACCAAAAGTTGAGGTTCAGTGTAAGACGTCAATGCTCTGCTGACGTCATAAGCTCTCAGTTACAATCATTTGCCCCGCACTGGTATGATGCTTCTTCGTTATGGTCGTTTGTAGCTATTTTATTGTACTGGAATACCAACCAACATATTTGACTACCAACACTTTGCGCATTTTGTTATCACGTGTCATAAAGCCATAAGAATTTTAAACACAGGAGGTGATATTCTTCACAACTCTATCAATCAATCTGAACGTCAAACGATCTATTTACTCTCTCAAGGGAATATACCAGACACTTTTGCACTGCCCGTTACCTGCTGTTCACCGTATTTTGCAGCCTGAGTACATGCTTGAATGCTTGGTTCGCTCTGGAATACTATCATGGGGCCCCGCAATATTACAACCTCATGGAACTGCAATCTAGGGCATAATATCGCTGTTAGCGCTATGCTCACAATAAAAACACTTCTTACATAAAATCCTTTCTTCTCTCTCTCTCTCTTTAATTTTTAAATATAATTTAAAACCTGAAACTTCAACCATGCTAAAAATGAAAACTAAGGGTATATGTGATGATCGGAAACCGCTTCCTTCAAAGACCCTGATACCCATCAAAAATAAATATATGTTAAAAAATATATATATATAATATATATATATATATATATATATATATATATATATATATATATATATATATATAGAGATAGAGAGAAAGATTAAGATTGTTTCAGAGATATACCGACAAAGAAATCAATATTTTGAAAATCGGTAATTGAAGCATTTTTCCTAAACTTGCATTGATGTCTAGTTTCGCATGTCCTATATATAATTGTCTTAATGATCAAAGGAACGCTTACAAGTCTTCGATAAGCAATGCACAGCCGTCCACTGCTCTAAATATTTAATAATAATAAAATAATATATATATATATATATATATATATATATATATATATATATATATATATATATATATATATATATATATATATATATATATATATATATATATATATATATTATGTGTGTGTGTGTGTGTGTGTGTGTGTGTGTGTGTGTGTGTGTGTGTGTGTGTGTGTGTGTGTGTGTACTGACGAGGTTTCCAAGAATAAAAATAGAAGTAAACAATTAGTCAGTCCGACAAGTGGTAAAATTGGTTATTATTCTTTTTGTGTAAAACTTTCAGAATTTAATTGTAGGGCAATTTATTCACGGAATTAACAAAATGAAATTTTTTTTGCCATAATTTAACAAAAAAATAAAATTAATCGATTTTAAAAGATATACGAGTAATTAAACACACTCTAGATAATGAGAATAGTAATTGTAACAATTAACAATTGTGTTCTGAAGTAATCATGTGGGTTATTGTATTAAGTATTTTATAAAGAACGATATATATTTATATATATATATATATATATATATATATATATATATATATATATATATATATATATATATATATATATATATATATATATATATATATATATATATATATAGGACTAGAAAGGTGGAATTTATGTTTGGAGAGGGCTGGTTTGAGAATGAATAAGGAAAAGACTGTATTTGTGAGAGTAAATAGAGAGAGAAAGAGAAATTCCAAGTTGAAGGAAGAAATATAAAAGAGGTTGAAAGATTTGAGTATTTGGGAAGCGTGTTTGGAGGTGCGGGAGGAGTGGAGGAAAATGTCGCGGAGAGAATAGGCAAATATGGAAGAAGCGTGAATTGCTTCTACCCATTGTTAAAGAACCAAAATGTGCCTTTGCAAGCAAAAAGAGTAATTTATGAGAGTATATTGACGCCCATATTGATATATGGCGCGGAATGTTGGACAACAACCACAGTGACAAGAAGTAGAATACAGGCAGCAGAGATGAAGCCCTTGAGGGCGATGATAGGAAAGAGTAAAAGAGACAAAATAAGAAACGAACACATAAGAGAGAGAAAAGGGGTGAATAACATTATAAATAAGATAAAAAGGGCCCAACTGAGATGGTTGGGGCATCTAGAGAGAATGGAGGAGGTGAGAGTGGCGAAGAGATGTTTGGAGTGGAGACCGGTGGTCAGGAGACTGAGGGGAAGACTTAAGAAGAGGTAGAGAGACGTGGTGGAGGAGGTGTTGGAGAGGCATCGCTTCCCGCACATCACGTAACTGAGAAGAGAGGGCCAATTCACTGATAGAGACGGATGGAGGAGGAGGCTGCATTAGCTGACAGGCAGATGATGCCTACCTGGGATCTGAAGTAAGAAGTAAGTAAGAATATATATATATATATATATATATATATATATATATATATATATATATATATATATATATTATATATATATATATTTGTGTATGTGTATGTGTATGTGTGAGTGAAGCTATGCCAATTGCCCTAAATATTATTTGTTTGATCAATCAAACTAAATTTATAATACCAATAAAGAACTACATCTAGTATTTAATGTTGCTTGTGGATAATGAATTGGAAAGCAAATTAACCTGCTGTGTTTTGGGAACCAGAAGATGCCTCTGGCTGTGATGAATAATGAAACACACACAGAAATTAATTCTGAGAAAGAAGATAATATATTGTTTTCTATTTTGGTTAAATAGCCAAAGAACGTAGGATAGTCAGGAAAAATAGGAAAAAATTAGCAGAACAGATGAAGCTATAGCAGTAGATTGGCCAATGAACATAAGTCATAAGAAAGAATATTTGAAAAACTAAAAACTAGTTATTCGAGAATAGACAACACCATCGTGCACATAGGAACAGCATTCTCTTTCGAATGAAAATTTAAAATATAGAAAGGAAAAAGGTGTAGAGATTAGAGTTTCCTGTTGGATCGCTAATATGTCTCATACCTGAGTATCGGTTAATTAAGAACCAGGTATAAGTTTTGTGGAAAAGAGGTATTGGTCAACAAACTAAAAATTTGAGACCGCGAAAGTTACCGGAAATTAATAAAGGAAAAAAAATGTACGCTAATTTGAACATTTCTTCGTTCCATGGTGCCAGAAATCCCACCACGACAGCAAACCAACTCTCTAGAGATAATGGAGGTGGGAGAAGAAATCAATGTGTGGATGCCATTAAAATCCGACTCCTCCGTTTCTCTGAGGAAATATATTTTGTAGTAAATTTTTTTTTAAATAATAATAATAATAATAATAATAATAATAATAATAATAATAATAATAATAATAATAATAATAATAATAATAATAATAATAATAATAATAATAATAATAATAATAATAATAATAATAAATAATAATAATAATAATAATAATAATAATAATAATAATAATAATAATAATAATAATAATAATAATAATAATAATAATAATAATAATAATAATAATAATAATAATAATAATAATAATAATAATAATAATAATAATAATAATAATAATAATAATAATAATAATAATAATAATAATAATAATAATAATAATAATAAGTAAAAAGACGTGTAAAGTATAGTATATATGTGAGGTAGTTATTACTAGGGATGCAGAACACCTACCAGAATATATATATATATATATATATATATATATATATATATATATATATATATATATATATATATATATATATATATATATATATATATATATATATATATATATATATATATATATATATATATATATATATATATATATATATATATATATATATATATATATATATATATATATATTATATAATATATATATATATATATATAAATATATAAAAAAAAAAAAAAAAAAAAAAAAAAAAAAAAAAATTTTTTTTGTTTTTGTTTGTTTGTTTGTATAACTTTAATATATAGAGATTTTTCATTCAGATTTCTTTCAATTCAAGACAAACTAATAACTTGAATATACGATTATATATATATATATATATATATATATATATATATATATATATATATATATATATATATATATATATATATATATATATATATATATATATATATATATATATATATATATACTGGGTGTTTTTGCAGTGTAAATGCAAAAAGTCAATTGAATTTCACTATGATTATGGAAAAACAGAAGAATCAAATTAAAAGCGCACAAGTCTCCATACACGGTGACTGAAAAAGTTCAAGTTAATGGAACTTGGAGAAATAAATATAAAATATATGTCTTCATCAAAGGAAAAGGTATGTTGCTGAACATTTCAGAAGAGCAGTGTCCGTTGTAATATCGATAGTTTAAGGATAGATACAACAATTCGTCTGCTTAAAGATATTAGAGGAAGTCCTTTAAACAGCCGAGCTAACAAGACGAAAAGTTCTTGACTCAAAAATTTCATGGAGAGCTATGTAAGATTTATGTGTCTATGTAAGATGTGTGAGATTTTTCTCCACACAAGGGCATACCTCACCCCTATCGAGAGTAAACATCTGGGATGGAGTAAAGAAATGTTGAAGGCGCCTCAGCACCAAACCTCTCAGAAGCTTGTTTAGAAAAAGAAATAGAAATGATGTAATCTTTCCAAGAATTATTTCGAAAAAAATGGAACGCCAAGAAAATTAAAAACAGACTTTTAGGTTTTAGCTAAATGTTTTCAAAGAAGATGTTTTAGACTATGTCGAACAGAAAGATAAAGGAATTTACATTTTGAGGTATAGAAAACAATAATGTTTTCTCTGCCTCGGTTAGAAATACGAGAAATATCAGAGGTTAGTCGCTTCAAGACCACCCTCCAAGTGCGAGCTATTTGCTGTTGGATGAGATGTGTTTTAAACTGGAAAAAGTAATGAAGAGTGAAGTTTTCCATCTAAAAAATTCTCAATGAAAATCGTTAATAATCGGAATTAGGACAGAACGTAAGATACCCCACTATTAATTAATTTATTTAAGGGATGAAAATTGGTCGCCTACGTTAGCTGCTATTGAACAACAGAGAAGGATAGATACAAAATTAATTAAGTTTAAAATCTTTGTGTCTGTCTCCATCGAAAGCTTATAACGTATTCAGAGAAACAACAAAAGATTTATTGAATTGTCGAAGAACACAAGACCAAGTGTAAGAGAGAAAAGATGTAAAGTGCTGCTTACGAAAGCTATACGGCCAATCAGAGATAAAATAACAAGATTTGATATGCTTCCAAATCTTCTCAAGGATAAATTCTAAAACTTTGGAAAGTGCTATAATGCTAAGGAAAAGGACGATAGTTTAGATGGTTGAGAGGGATCTCTCTTTTTCTGAACAGGTTCAGAGAGTGCAAACCTTCAGCAAGAAAGAAAAGTTAAAGTTGAAAGGCATAGTAAAAAAAAAATTTGCGTCTGTAGGGTGCAAATTAAAATTCACAAGTTTTAAGAACGACAAGTGGGATACCGTGTGGTCCGTTTATCTTCTAAATACTTAATTCTTTTCAGAAAGAAGAGGAATCATATGATGAGGAGAAATTTCAATATGAGGTATAAATGAGTTGAAGAGAGATGAAGATCGAGATATTGATCCATAGTTGTGTAAGAGGAATTAGAGGTATAGGTATGCGCGAAAACTTCAGCCTTTGCAGAAGGAAAAACAACTATTGTACTATTGGAAGAAACTAGACGAAAAAAAAGAGGAATAAGTAAAGGTAGAGTTGACTTTTTCAAAGAATCAGAAAGAGGATAAGGAGATGAACCGGAAAGATTATTTCATTTTGAACTATGTAGAGTTCTTAGAGCTACCTGATTCCGAGATGAAATAAGCTAAGCATGAGATTCTAGAGTCTGAAGACGACGGTAATTTCTGAAGCTTCTGTCACTGAGGGAAACAGCAAGAGAACAAACAATGTTAAATCAACATTTATGAGTACTTATTGAAGGGAAAAGAGAGTGAAATATACACCTCAATACTCGAAAGAGTAACCCCAGCCATAACTCTAAGTTCTCCAATTCAATTTATATATATATATATATATATATATATATATATTATATATAATATATATATATATATATATTATCCGTTGTCTCCTCTCTCTCTCTCTCTCTCTCTCTCTCTCTCTCTCTCTCTCTCTCTCTCTCTCTCTCTCTCTCTCTCTCTCTCTGTTCTTTCATTTAATTTATATAATTAATTTACGTCAGTTTGCATATTGCCCTCAAATAATTATTTCTAGAGCTTATTCAAGTTTTCCTTTTTATTTTTACTCTGAAAAAAAATTTCTATTAATTTTCTCAGCAAATTTTTTTTCCTTTTTCTTCTAACATAAAAAAATATATTCTATTATTTTAGGACAACTGCCCATTAAACGCTGCCTGCTGAGTCCCTTAATGATCTTTACTCGGATAATATATATCTCTCTCATTCTCTCTCTCTCTCTCTCTCTCTCTCTCTCTCTCTCTCTCTCTCTCTCTCTCTCTCTCTCTCTCTCTCTCTCTCTCTCTCTCTCTCTCTCTCTCTCTCTCTCTCTCTCTCTCTCTCTCTCTCTCTCTCTCTCTCTCTCTGTTTCCATTATCATTTTCCACTTTTGCAGTTTCTGACATTAATTAAATTCGCTTTATTTTTATCTTCTGTTGAGAGTGTTTCTTCTTTTCAATAATTTTGAATGTTCTTCTTCTTCCATTACAATGGTTGCTCTCTCCTTTTTTTATTTTTCTCTTTCTTTTCATTCTTTTCCTTTCTTTTATTTTTTTTTCCTTTTTCTTTTACTTTTCCTTTTTCAATTTTTTAATTTCTTATCCATTTTATCTTTTTCCTTTTTTTTTTTTTTCTTCTTTTCATTTCTTTTCTTTACTTTTACCTTTTTTCTTTTTCTTTTACTTTTTCTTCCTTTATTATTATTATTATTATTATTATTATTATTAGTAGTAGTAGTAGTAGTAGTTGTTGTTGCTGTTGTTGCTGTTGTTGCTGTTGTTGATGTTGTTGTTGTTGTTGATGTTGATGTTGTTGTTGTTGTTGTTGCGGTAAAGTATTATTCATTCTAAATTTTATTCCTCGAATAATATGGTAAGTATATTCTCACCAAAGAACAATACGGATAATAATAATGAAATTAGAACTGCTGCAAGAAACAGGATATCACCAATTTGCAAAAGGAAAAGTAAATAAAACCCACTTTTTTTCCCGTACTTCACAATAAAAGTTATGTACCCTTACCTTCCATACGTACGGCACCGTTGCTCCCAGTATGCCAGAATACGGTTTAATAGGTATGTCATATTTTGTTGTCTGCATCGTAAACAACTTCGAAGACTGTTCGTTTTGATTATCAGTGTTGCATAAACCAAAGTTTTTGTGTAACCCAAGAAATAAAAATCAAATGGGTTCAATGCTGGAGACAGTGTTGGTCAAAGATGGTAACTATTTCCACAAACCCCCTTTTTATCTGGTAATTTGCATTCAAATGGTTCACCTCAATACAAATTAAGTGTGTAATTGACATGTCGCGTAAAACGTATATGTTCACGTATTGGTTTAATAAAGACGGTCTGCCTTTCATACGTATACACCCTTTCGAGTTTCTCAAAAGGTCCTTTAACATGGCCATCTAATATTTCAGACAAAATTCATTTATAGAAAATTGCTATTGACAATGGGAATGCTGCAATTGATGTAGCTTACTGTAGCCCCAAGTGTGGGTGCTATGTAGAATAAATTTATCTCTACATTCCAAATCACTCAGATTTGCCACCATAAATCTTTTCCTGGCTTTACATTTGAAGAGCTTCACATCATCCACCCTCAATTTCTCCAACCCATACGGTGATCCGAGTCTCCTGATACCGACGGTATACTTTTAATGTCTTTGAAATATTCTTTTATTGTTTGTAAACATCAGGTCTATCATTGTGTTATCATCATATCTCTGCTCCTCCCCGTCCATCTGTACCACCTCCATTTATGGCTTTCTCTATGATAATAAAATATGTTCATCACTCTCATATCGTTCTGTACACAGAAATATATTATACTTTCCTCGGCGGGTTCCTTCCTTCAATGCTGAAAGCTCCAATTACACTCTCCACCCCTTGCTTATTCTGTCCCACATGTCCATTTATGTTGTGGATTATTACTGTTTTCGTGATGTGGTGCTCTACCTTTCACATTCTGCAATTCGCGAGAGAAATCCTCTCTCTCTTCAACTGGTCCCCTAGTGATATATATATATATATATATATATATATATATATATATATATATATATATATATATATATATATATATATATATATATATATATATATATATATATATATATATTGTGCGTGTGCGTGTGCGTTCTCACATCTAGGACCAAATATTTTCGCAAGTGAGAATTTTTTAGCCAATAAGAAGTTAAATATCGCTAAAATTATAATTGACCCCATTAAGATACAGATTCTTTTCAGTAAAATCTTTCCATACTATAAAATTAAAGAAAAAAATGAACGTTATTCCGAAATAGCGACTCTGCAAATAAAAAATCTTGAAATTCAAGAATAAAAGAAGAAAAAATAAAACAAGAAGCGAATCTTCTTTTGAAGAGTTTAAGTGAAGATCGAAATGCGTCTTTTTATTGGTGCTTTTTATTCTTTATTCAAGTGTAATGGAAAGGGATTCTAAATCATTGTTAAAAGCCCAACCAAAGTGCCACAATATAAAAGGAAATAGGCAATAAAAGGCTCTGAGAATGGGGCAGTAAAGCACACGTACTTAACAAATATATAAATAAACAAAACAATAAAATTATGGCTAAGAAAGAGGGAAATTTCTCTTTATATTGTAGATAAATTAGAATAAAAAATATCTAATTGCCAATAACATGTTATGGATTTACACA
>SEYY01003527.1:0-27500 GCA_009176605.1 Armadillidium nasatum
TCCTGATTCTATCTACCCTCCTTAACACACATATGGCCCTCAATCTTTTCATTTCAAAAACTTCTACTCTTTTCCTAATCTGAGCATTCATTACATATGTTTCACACCCATACATTGAAGATGGAAGACACATACTCCTAAACATTCTTACCTTTATTTCCTTTGATATTCTCGCCTTCTTCCATAATTCCCTCAGTCCCCCATCCCTTTCATTATTTCTATCACTCTATTTTTTATTTCCCCATCCATTCCCCCTTTTCCCTCCACCAGCATTCCCAGATATTTAAACTCTTCTGCCTCCTCAAATTTCTCCCCCCCACATCGACCCCCATATTCCTCCCCTCTTATTGCCTTATCCCTGCCCTCAATCCTCATCACTTTACTCTTTGATGAGTTTACCATAAATCACTTAGACGATCGTTTCCTCACACACACACACACACACACACACACACACACACACACCACATATATATATATATATATATATATATATATATATATATATATATATATATATATATATATATATTATATATATATATATATATATATATATATATTTAGTAACCTAGATAACCAGGGTTACCATTTATATGGTAAGCTTTATACACTATAGGGTCACCAATTATATAGGACCCTAGTGACCCTAGGTTACCAATATGTAGGGACCTAATTATCTATGGGGATACCAATATATGATGCAGGAGGTCCCTATACTGTGTGTGTTGTAGCGCGAAGGGGGATAGATCAGGAGGCTGGGTGTTTTCAAATGTCCCCTTGTGGAATGCCGACTGGTAGGCGTGTGGTAGCCACCACTTCTCTTCAGGCCTGCGGAGCGTTTGTAGCCTCAGATGGAAGGCTACTTCAAAGGAGGAACTACAGTCGATGGCAAATGGTCTGCCAAACTGGGTTTCCTTTCGGGAGCAGAGGCGTTGAGACTTCTTCTTCTGGGAAGTCTTCTTCGGTTTCTGTAGGAGCGGCTTCTTTTTAACCTTTGCTTTTTTAAATTTATTTTCAAATATTTTACACTTTTCTTACCTAAATTTCGACAAAGATCCTAATTTGATTTTAACCTTCTGAGAAACAAGTTTTTTAAAAAATTTTGTTTTGTACCTAGGATCTAAAAAGGTTGCAATTGTATAAGCATCATAATTTTCTAGGTTTTCAAATCTGTCGTTACCTCCTTCATTAATGTTTCAGTCATCCTTAAACTCCGGGCATATTAATTATGGGTGATATCTATAATTTTGAGGAATTTTCATGAAATATTGAAACTATGTTGTAAAGTTGAAAACACAAGTAAATATTTTGGGATGCTTAGAACTCAGAATAATGTGAATGAAAAATATTTTTATTTTATTTCATGATAAAATACATACATTTTATTTAGTTTTAGTTTTTTGCTTTTAAGTCCATGTTAAGTTTTACATATATTTTTCAAAAGAGAATACCCTCTTATTATCCACCACGATGCAATAAAATATGGCTGCTGACGAACGACATACCGCTCCGAAGTTGTGGTCAGGATAAATCACCCAGTGGGTCCACCAATTACCTACCCATATTATAATGAATTATATATATGAAAATAAATGTCTGACGGAGGTGAACCACTTTTAATTTCAAGTTATTTCTTCTCTAATGAGGCTCAAAAAACGAATTAAAATTATATGCGTTAAATAAAGCTTATTTGAGATATAATCCACTTTTCTACAATAAATTCACGTAAAAACATTAATTTTTACAGTAAGAAAATTTACCTATTATAGAATATGGGGAGTCCTCATTTCTGAAAAATGAAAGGCCGATATTTCAATATATATATATATATATATATATATTATATATAATATATATATATATATATATATATATATATATATATATATATATATATATATATATATATATATATATATATATATATATATATATATATAATATATATATATATATATATAATATATCGGCCTTTCATTTTTCAGAAATGAGGACTCCCCATATTCTATAATAGGTAAATTTTCTTACTGTAAAAATTAATGTTTTTACGTGAATTTATTGTAGAAAAGTGGATTATATCTCAAATAAGCTTTATTTAACGCATATAATTTTAATTCGTTTTTTGAGCCTCATTAGAGAAGAAATAACTTGAAATTAAAAGTGGTTCACCTCCGTCAGACATTTATTTTCATATATATAATTCATCATTATAATATGGGTAGGTAATTGGTGGACCCACTGGGTGATTTATCCTGACCACAACTTCGGAGCGGTATGTCGTTCGTCAGCAGCCATATTTTATTGCATCGTGGTGGATAATAAGAGGGTATTCTCTTTTGAAAAATATATGTAAAACTTAACATGGACTTAAAAAGCAAAAAACTAAAACTAAATAAAATGTATGTATTTTATCATGAAATAAATTAAAAATATTTTTCATTCACATTATTCTGAGTTCTAAGCATCCCAAAATATTTACTTGTGTTTTCAACTTTACAACATAGTTTCAATATTTCATGAAAATTCCTCAAAATTATAGATATCACCCATAATTAATATGCCCATTCTTATTTATATATATTAATATATATATATATAATATATATATATATATATATATATATATATATATATATATAATATATATATATATATATATATATATATATATATATAGATATATATATATATGGTCAGACTTTTCAGTTTGAACCACTTGAATATTTCAAAAATTACTTAACATACAAAAAAAGAATAACATTTTTGAAATCCTTGTCGAAATTTAGGTAAGAAAAGTGTAAAAATATTTGAAAAATAAATTTAAAAAAGCAAAGGTTAAAAAGAAGCCGCTCCTACAGAAACCGAAGAAGACGTCCCAGAAGAAGAAGTTCCAACGCCTCTGCTCCCGAAAGGAAACCCAGTTTGGCAGACCATTTGCCATCGACTGTAGTTCCTCCTTTGAAGTAGCCTTCCATCTGAGGCTACAGACGTTCCGCAGGCCTGAAGAGAAGTGGTGGCTACCACACGCCTACCAGTCGGCATTCCACAAGGGGACATTGAAAACACCCAGCCTCCTGATCTATCCCCCTTCGCGCTACACACACACAGTATAGGGACCTCCTGCACCATATATTGGTATCCCCAGAGATAATTAGGTCCCTGTATATTGGTAACCTACGTCACTAGGGTCCTATATAATTGGTGACCCTATAGTGTATAAAGCTTACCATATAAATGGTAACCCTGGTTATCTAGGTTACTAAATTATATATATATATATATATATATATATATAATATATATATATATATATATATATATATATATATATATAATATATATATATTATATATATATATATATGTGTGTGTGTGTGTGTGTGTGTGTGTGTGTGTGTGTGTGAGGAAACGATCGTCTAAGTGATTTATGGTAAACTCATCAAAGAGTAAAGTGATGAGGATTGAGGGCAGGGATGAGGCAATAAGAGGGGAGGAATATGGGGGTCGATGTGGGGGGGAGAAATTTGAGGAGGCAGAAGAGTTTAAATATCTGGGAATGCTGGTGGAGGGAAAAGGGGGAATGGATGGGGAAATAAAAAATAGAGTGATAGAAATAATGAAAGGGATGGGGGACTGAGGGAATTATGGAAGAAGGCGAGAATATCAAAGGAAATAAAGGTAAGAATGTTTAGGAGTATGTGTCTTCCATCTTCAATGTATGGGTGTGAAACATATGTAATGAATGCTCAGATTAGGAAAAGAGTAGAAGTTTTTGAAATGAAAAGATTGAGGGCTATATGTGGGTTAAGGAGGGTAGATAGAATCAGGAATGAAAGAATAAGAGAGATGTGTGGATGGAAGAGGGGAATAGTGGGCAGAGTGGAAGAGGGTGTATTAAAATAGTTTGGGCATATGTGAAGAATGGATGAGAATAGGATGGAGGTAGAGTGATGAGATCCGAGGTAGAGGGAGGAAAGGGGAGGGGAAGGCCGAAGTGGAGGTGGATGGATGGGATGAGGGATATATTGAGGGGAGAAGTTTGAATGTGGGCGAAGGTAGGAGAGTCGCGGAGGACAGAGTGAGGAGTAGGGCAGTGGTGAGGGAGGAAGGGAGAAAGAGTGTGAATGTGTGGGTGTAAGCGAACTGTGAAGGGCACCACCCCACGACAGTGGGAAATGTGAACGGTGAAATAAATAAATAAATATATATATATATATATATATATATATATATATATATATATATATATATATATATATATATATATATATATATATATATATATATATATATATATATATATATATATATATATGTATAACCTGACAGAAAAATCCAATATCAAAAGGGTAGAGGCACAAAAACCATTGAAGGAATGTTTCTGAAGTATATACGACACAATCATTAGCTTCATCGTTATAAGTCGTTAAGTCCCATTCTTCTCTTCTTGGTTCGAAGGGATTGTCTGCCCTTGCTTTTATATATATATATATATATATATATATATATATATATATATATATATAATATATATATATATATAATATATATATATATATATATATATATATATATATATATATATATTAATATTTAGTCATAAATGAGAAAGAAAAGAAAATTTATTCACTAAAAATAAAAAAAAATTCAATTTTTTGACTTACGTATTGAGTATCCATAAAGTTCAACCCCTTCTTCGATGTCATCTGAAAGAGGAAACCAAGTCGTGGGGCGTTGCAGATCAACGGAGTATTTCTTGAAGAATTCATATTCGGCCTTATATATATATATATATATATATATATATATATATATATATATATATATATATATATATATATATATATATATATATATATATATATATATATATATAGGTCAGCCTTCACTTTAGCATACTCAAACATTACAAAAAACTACTGAACGTACGTAAAAAAGTATAACATTTTTGGAATTGGAAAACATTTTAAAATAAATCAAAAAAATTATTTGTACGACGATAATTCATGGATACGAAGGGAAAGAGTTGCCTATCATTAAATTATTATTATTATTATTAGCATTGTTATTATTATTTTATTATTATTATTATTATTATTATTATTATTATTATTATTATTATTATTATTATTTTTATTTTTATTATTATTATTATTATTATTATTATTATTATTATTATTATTATTATTATTATTATTATTATTATTATTATTTAGTTTACTAACGAACCTAATTCGACTTATTTAACCTGAACGACCGAAGATTGGCGTGGTATACAAGCCTAACTGATGTGTTATACCATAATATATATATATATATATATATATAATATATATATATATATATATATATATATATATATATATATATATATATATATATATATATATATTTCACACATTCTAAAATTTTCATATTTCACATTCTAAAATATATATATTTCACACATTCTAAAATTTTCTTACCCATTCGACAATTTTTAGTTACTCCAATTTCAATAAATTTATTTTTTTAAAAAAAGAGACCATGCCAAACTTACGATTCTTGGAAGCGTAATAAAAAGTATAATTTACTTACTTAATAAAATTATTATAAGAATTTATTTTTATTTCTCAATTTTTCTTAATCAAAATTTGCTATGGATTTCAAAAATATAATCCTTTTTAACGTACGTTCAGTAGTTTTTAAAATACTTAAGTATGTTAAAGTGAAGTCTACCCATATATATATATATATATATATATATATATATATATATATATATATATATATATATATATATATATATATATATATATATATATATATATATATATATATATATATATATATATATATTATGTGTGTGTGTGTGTGTGTGTGTGTGTGTGTGTGTATGTGTGTGTGTGTGAGGATGTGAATCTATGAATCTGCGCAAATGTTTATATTTGTGTATCTTCGTTTGTTTGTGTCTGCATGCATAATGTATTCATTGATTGCATGTATGCATGTTGTAGTCATTCTGGAATGTAGTTTGTTTGCATGCATATTTGTGCATATGTGTGCTTAAATTCATGATGAGCATGTACTTTGGTCAAATGATCGTTAGTTCACTCTATAGTATGTTAGTACATAACTGTGTGCTTGACCATAGGTTTCACCTTTTCGTTCACTAATATTTCTCTCATTACAGTTTTCGTCTCTGCCGTGTCACATTGTTCAATAATTGCTATAACCTTTTATTATATAATGTTCTTTTTTCATATTGCCTATTCTTTGCTATTGATGTATTGTTTTTACTCTTTGCAGCCATCTTGAAAATGATCTTAGTAATAGATTGAAACGTCGATTATGTTTAGATTAATATCAAATGCATTTAATTATTATTTTTTTGATTTCATGCTGTATTTTATGTCAATATAATATTTTCAATATTATGCTATATTAATTCTTAGCCATCTTTTTTAAAATTAAAATAAAGCTCAAAAGGAGCAATTCTATCTACTATATATATATATATATATATATATATATATATATATATATATATATATATATATATATATATATATATATATATATATATATATATATATATATATATATATATATATATATATATATATATATATATATATATATATATATATATATATATATATATATATATATATATATATATATATATATATATATATATATATATATATATATATATATATATATATATATATATATATATATATATATATATATATATATATATATATATATATATATATATATATATATATATACATATATATATATGATTGGCTCCGATGATGGGGATAGTGCCGCCAAGACCCGGCGTCCGGCTTGCCCCGGTACACAGTCTTCTTTGTTCATTGATTTCTGTAACATTCGCGGTCTTTTTTCTAATTTCCCCTTTGTAAAACACCATCTCTCTTCTTCTGAACCTCATCTCTTGTTTTAATCGAAACTCAGGTGCTTTAGTGTTCTTACAGCAAACCTTATTCTATTACCTCCTACTGTCTCTATCCTCAATTTTCAGCCAAAGGCGGTTGTTGCGCATATGTGAGCAACGATGTTATTTGCTCTCGTGTCTCTAATTTGGAGTCTCCTGAATTCTCTACTTTATGGCTAAAGCTCTCTTGCAATTCTACTACGAAATTTATTTGTTCTGTTTATTTATTTCCTAATTATACTGACCATTCAAAATTCTTCGACTATTTAAACTCCAAAATAGAGCCCATTCTGTCTTCTCCTTTCTCGGAAATCATCTTTTTAGGTGATTTCACTGTTCACCACCGCCAATGGCTTTCATCTAGTTCAAATGATCCAGCATGTGAACTCGCCTACAAATTTTATATGCAGAACAACCTTGAGCAGTTGGTGCAACTCCCAATCAGTATCCCTGACCGTCTTGGTGATGAACCCAACATACTTGATCTTTTCCTTATTTCTTATCCTTCTCCTTATACTGTTAAACTCTTTCCTCCTCTGGGTTCATCCGATCACTTTTTTATCTCCGTATCTTGTTCTGTCTCTTCAGGTCTTCCGCAAGAACGACCCCCGCTTTCGGCGAGGAAACGTTTGTGGCACTTCGGTGCTGCTAACTGGTCTGACTTGCGGTTGTACTTCTCTGATTTCCCATGGAATGATTATTGCTTTCGTGGGAGGGATCCCTCGGAGTGTGCTGAGCGTATAACCGAGGTAATTCTCTCTGGCATGGAGGAGTACATTCCATATTCTTCCCTCTTACTAAACCTAACAAACCTTGGTTTAACTCTACTTGTTCTCGCTCTATCAGCCGTAGAGATGCTTCCTTCAGAGATTACCGTCGACTTCAAACTCCTGAAAATCATTCAATTTATAGTTTATCCCGGTATCGTGTAAAATCTATTCTTCGAGATACCAAAAACTCTTTTCTCCGTCGCAAATGCAATAATCTTTCTGGTTCCTCTTCCTCTCGCCCTTTCTGGCATTTTGCAAAAAAATGTCAATTTTAACTTTGCTTCTTCCTCTTACCCTCCTCTAGTTTTTTCTGATGTCACAACTGCCATTTTACCTTCCACAAAAGCTGAACTCTTCTCTCATACTTTTGCCTCTAACTCTACGTTAGACGATTCCGGAGCTATTCCTCCTCCTTCAATCCCCTCCGACTCATTTATACCCAACATTGAAATTTCTTCCAAAGATGTCACTTCTGCTCTCTCTGAGCTTAACACTAAGATTTTGTACGGTCCTGATGGTATCCCTCCTGTGGTTCTCAAAACTTGTGCTTCCGAGCTTGCACCCTGCCTTGGTAAACAATTTCGTCTTTGTCTTTCTACTTTGACCTTTCCTTCTTGCTGGAAACTTGAGCTCATTAAACCTGTGCCAAAGAAGGGGGACCCCTCTTAGCCTTCTTACTATCGTCCTATTTCTTTAACCTCCGTTCTTTCTAAAGTTTTCGAATCTATCCTTAACATCTCCATTCTTCAAATCGCCAGTATGGCTTCGTAAAGAACGTTCTACTGGCGATCTTCTTTCCATACTTTCTGACTCTTGGTCCTCCGCTCTTCGGGGTTTCGGTGAATTTTTTGCTTTTTCGCTAGACATATCGAAAGCTTTTGATAGAGTCTGGAACAAAGCTTTGATTTCCAAACTTCCCTCTTTCGGAATCTATCCTTCTCTCTAATTTCCTTTCCGGTCTTTCTATAGCAGCTGTTGTAGACGGCCACCGTTCTTCCTATAAATCTATAAATAGTGGTGTTCCTCAAGGATCTGTTCTATCTTCAACTCTTTTTCTAATTTTTAATAATGACCTTCTCTCTATTACTTCGTCTCCTATACACTCCTATGCCGATGACTCCACCCTTCATTACTCATTTCAATTTGAAAGACGTCCCTCCCAACAATAATTGATAGATTCAAGAAGGATGGCCTTAGAGCAACTGACCTCTGATCTTTCTCGTATTTCAAATTGGGGTAGAGAAAACATGGTCGTTTTCAATGCCTCAAAAACTCAATTCCTCCATCTTTCTAGTCGACACAATCTTAAACACAACTATGATATCTTCTTCCAAAACACTCAACATAAACCTTCCTCTCTCCTCAATATTCTTGCAGTTTCTTTTTCTCGTGATCCTTCTTGGAAAGATCACATTATTTCTCTTTCTAAACAAGCTTCTAAGGGGTTGGGTGTTCTGAGGCACCTTCGTGTTTTTTTTACGCCACCCCAGTTGCTTGCTCTGTATAGGGGTGTTGTTCGCTCCTGTATGGGGTACGCCTCTCACTTCTGGGGTGGTTCCACACATACAGCTCTTCTCGAAAAGGTGGAGTCTAAGGCTTTTCGTCTCATCATTTCTCCTGCTCTTACTAACTCTCTCCAGTCTCTTTCTTCCCGTCGAATTGTTGCATCACTCTCTCTATGCTATCGCTATTACAACGAACATTGCTCTTCTGAACTCTCACGTCGCATACCTCCTCCATTGAGAATTGCTTGTACGGCACGACTTTCTACACAGTCTCATCCTTTCTTTGTCCAACTCTCTGAGCCCAGACTTAATCGCTATGCTCAATCTTACATATACTCTACTGGTAAAGTCTGGAACATATTCCCTTTATCTCTTTTCCCTACTTCCTTTGACTTGCACACTTTTAAACGCCGTGTATCGGATCACGTTGGCCATTAGCGATCAGATCCCGAATGTTCCCCAACTCTGGTGGAATTAGGTGGGCCTCCGGCCTTTGCCCACCAGAGGAGACATAAAATATATATATATATATATATATATATATATATATATATATATATATATATATATATATATATATATATATATATATATATATATATATATAAATATATATATATATATATATATATATATATATATATATATATATATATATATATATATATATATATATATATATATATATATATATATATATATATATATATATATATATATATATATATATATATATATATATATATATATATATATATATATATATATATATATATATATATATATATATATATATATATATATATATATATATATATATATATATATATATATATATATATATATATATATATATATATATATATATATATATATATATATATATATATATATATATATATATATATATATATATATATATATATATATATATATATATATATATATATGAAGGAGGTATTCTTTTTTTCTCTCTCTCTCTCCTTTTATTAAGGGTGAATTTTTTACAACATTCATCCGAGCCTGAACCTCAGACCTAAGGATAATTCCTAATGTATTTTCTTTCTCCTATTACCTAAATCCTAAAGTCATTCTCAATATGCTAATGCTTTTCATGCTCATTTTTATCATTAAAATCTGGATAGGTATTCTTTTAAGATGTTCAAAAAGACTCTTCTTGATAATGCCTTTTGCTCCAACAATGATGGGTACAATCTCTACCACCTCTATATTCCATTTCTCTTTATTTCATATTTTTATCTTTGGTACTTAATTTCCTATTCCCTCTCATATGCCGATACTTCTCCAACCAATGGTACTCCTACTTTTACAATCCAACATTTTTTTTATCTTTAATTATTAGGTTAGATTTATTATTGGTTGCATGTATTGATGTTTGTATATTGTGATCATATAGAAGTAAAACACTATTATTTTCTTCGATGCTGTTCGGGATATAATCAACATAGTTCCTTGTAACAACCGGTATTTTATATATTTGAAAGAATCTGTAGTGTATTAGACTACATATATTGTTTTGTCTTTCCGTCGTATATAACCCTCTCTCTAGCAGTATCTGACATCCATTCAAAATATGGATTACTGACTCTGACCAGTTCTTGCATATTCGGAATTTGTCCGTTACATTTTCCCCTTCGATGTGTTTCCTGAACCAGTTGATTCTTAGTACTTGATCTTGTGTTGCTAATATGTTTCTTTCATCATTGTCTCTTAACCATCCCTTTATGAATACTCATTTGATATATAAGTGTGCATAAATTTCTCATTTAGTATTTGCTTGTGATGTTTTGCAAAAATATGATTTTTCTATTGTTCTATGTTCTCATGGTCTCTATTCGACGTGAGAGTTCAGATGTGCAATGTTCATTGTAATAACGATACTATAGAGAGAGTGACACAACATTTCGACGGGCAGAGAGAGATTGGAGATTTTGTAAGAAAAAAAAGAGTTTCTAAGATGAAAAGCCCTAGATCCACTTTTCGAGAAGAACTGAGTGTGTGGATCCACCCCAGATGTGTGAGTCGCACTCCATAAGCGCGAACAGCATCCCCTATAGAGAGAAAGCAACAGGGGTGACGTAAAAAATCACGAAGGCCTTTCAGAACACCCAACCTCTTAGAGGCTTGTTTAGAAAGAGAAGTAAAGTGATCCTTCCAAGAAAGATCATGAGAAAAAGAACCACCTAGAATATTGAGAACAGACGAAGGTTTAAATCTTGTATTTTCGAAGGTTTCATAGTTATGTAGAACTTTGTGTCGAGTAGAGAGATAGAGGGATTGAGTTTTTGAGGCATTGAAAACCACCATGTTTTCTTGATAAAATATGCTTGAATACATATATATTCGTTTTTCAAAAGTTTTGTAGGACAAATATTTTATTGTTTTTTATCTATAATAAATATGAAATAAAAATTAAATCAAAGCTCGAAAAATTATGAAATTCGAGGATGAGCAAAATAATATAAAAAATAGCTTGTAAAATTGCAAGTTCCAAGAATAACGAAAATCAAATATCCATTTATAATAAAAAATTCTATAATAAAATAACAACTTGCCAGATTTGCCGTATTAATATTAAAATTTTTAAAACTCATGAAGGTAATAATAAACATATTAGAAATACAAATCAATCAATTCTTAAAATCCATTATTTTCATGGTAAAAAATTATATTTATTACGTAACAAAAGACTTATAGATCTTAAAATTCATTAAAAGAGCAAAAAACATCAAATAAATTTAATGACTTGTAATTATAAAAATTGTCGAGAAAGAATTCGACAATTTTTAGCCTACTGTTATACCAATGTAATTGTATTTTATTAATAATATGATAAAAATGATAGTGAAAAATATTCATGAGCAAAATTGAAAAAATTTAAAATTAAGTCTTTCTCTTCACGTTGAATTCTATAAAAATTTACCAGATGGACGAACATCAATAGTTAAAAATTGGTTCAACAGCCAAACTATGATTAGCATAATTAATATCATTCAAATAAACCAGATCGCACTTGAAATGATTAATAAAATTTAAAATAAAATGTCTAAATTTACAAAGGAAGGATTAGGATGGATTAAAAACAAACTTCTATATTTTGAAATAAAAGTAGCAAAATATAAACCATTAAGAACATCGAAACTCCAGCCAGATATAAAAATCCAAAATTTAGATTGATCAGCGATCAAAATAAAAATGAAAACGAGCATTTCAAATAGTGTATAGCAAGATCAGATTGTTTACTTGAAGACAATTCAAAAAGATTATGAACAAAAATAAAAGAAATGTCCAAAATTTTCAATTGGAAAGGAATAGAATTTCCAGATAAATTAAAATAAATTAGTGAATTTGAAAATCAAAATGATGTGTCAGTTAACGAATACGGACTAGGTGAAAAAGAAATTTTATATCCATTAAGAATAACAAAAGTTGAGGAAACTAAACATGTTGATTTACTTTTGATTTCAAATGATGAAAATCCACATTATTTATTGATGAAACATTTGAGTCCATTTATAGATAAAAGAATAAAGGGAAAACTTATCCATGTCGATTTTATTTGCATAGTTTTTATAAAAAGAATTATTAGATAATCATTTACCAGAATTTTGAATGCATACTCCAGTAAAAATTGAATTATATAAGGGTTCAGTTGAATTTAAACTGTATTATAAATAATTCAAACATCCATCTGTTGTACCAAACCATGATGAATCTTATATCATTAATTTACAGAAGCATCAAGCAAACAATCGGTGTTGTTATACGAAATTCAAAGTTCAAAATATATGAAAAAGAAAATGGATCTAAAACATTTGTAGAATATTTAATTTCAGAATCAAAGAGAATTTATAATTACTGAAAATTAGCAAGTCAATGAATTTAACTTCAGAAAAAAAGGAATCATAAAAATGCAAATCTCAGTTACGTAAAAAAGAATATATAGAAACATACTTCAAAGTAACAGGTCATAATCATTTACGGGAGAATATAGAGGGCCTGCTCATAGAATTTGTAATTTACAAATTAGAAATTCTAAATTAATTCCTGTAATATTGCATAATTCATCTAAATTTAATGTTCATTTATTTGTTAAAGAACTTGGACATACCGATGGTGAATTAAGAGCTAATCCTCAAACTGATGAAAGTTATATAAATTTCAGTCAGTTTATCAAAGGTGATGAAATAATAAAACCGATAAACATGGAGTTGAGATTTATTGATAGCTTTAGATACATGTCCTTATCTCTAGCTAAATTAACATCAAATTTAACGGATGAAAATTTTAAGAATTGTTAAAAATATCAAGATGAACAATTTCAGCTAATAAAACGTAAAATAGTTTATCCTTATGACTGGATGGATGATATATTAAAACTTAATCATGAAAAGTTTCCTAGTAAAGAAAAATTTTACAGCATTTTAAATAATAAAACATATCGAATGAGAATTATAAACATATACAGCATATCTGGACAAATATTACCAGTAAAACGTTTAAAGATTACCATATGTTATATTTAAAATCAGATACGTTATTAATAGCTGGTGTGTTCGAAAATTTTAGGAAAACGTGCATAAACACTTATAAATTAGATACAGGGCATTATTTTACATCGCCAGGTTTGTCCTGGGATGCATTATTAAAAGAAACGAAAATAAAATTGAACTTGATTATAGACCCTGATATGTTGTTCATCATTGGAAAAAGAGTAAGAGGTGGAATAAGCATAAAAACTAACAGATATGCAAAAGCAAATAATCCGGAATTTCTTAAAAGTTAGAGGAAAAATATAACGCATAGTTATATCACTTTTTAAGATGCTAATAATTTATATGGTTTTGCAATGTCACAGTATTTTCCTACGGGAAAATTTAAATGGATGAAAAACATTGGCAATTTCGATGTTTTGGATATCAGTGATCAATCGATTAAAGGTTATATTTTAGAAGTTGATTTAGAGTATCTAAAAAAAATTACACGATTTACACAATTATAATTCATTTGCAGTTGAAAATATAGTGTTAGGTAAAATTTCAAAGTTAATTTAAACCAAATAATAAAGATAAATATATAATTCATTTTAGAAATTTAAGAGTGCTTAAATTTAAAATTGAAACTAACGAAAATATATAGAATATTATAATTTGATCAGAGCTATTTGAAGAAATCATATACTGATCCTAGCACGAAGAAGAGAAATGAAGCGAGAATTAAATTAGAGAAGGATTTTTATAAATTAATGAACAACTCAGTATTTGGTAAAACGATGGAAAATATAAGAAACAGAATCGAAGTACAACTAGTTAAATCTGAAGAACAAGCTCAAAAATTAACAAATATTCCAAATTTTGAATAGTTATAAATATTTTTTAAAAATTTAATAACTTGTCATATGAAGAAAACGAAATTGAGATTTGGTAAATCTATCTATGTAGGAATGTTTATTTTAGATGTAAGTTAAACTTTAGTGAATGACTCTCATTATAATCATATGAAAAATTAATATAATGAAAAAAGCACAAATTTGTTTACAGATTCAGACTCATTATTTTATTATATGCAAACGAATGATGTTTAAAAATATATGGAAAAGAGAGTTCAATTGTTTGATACATGATTTTCCAAAGGAGCATAAATTATATTCAGAAAAAAATAAAAAGGTATTTAGTAAAAGGAAAGAAGAAACAGCTGGAAAACCGATAACAGAATTTGTTGGAATTATATCGAAATTATATGCTTTTAAAACTGTTGAAAATGAAGAAATTAAAAAATCTAAGGGAGTAAAGATAAACGTTATCAATCAAGCGATTAACATTGATCAATTTAAAAATATATTATTTGATGATGAAACTCTATACAGGAAACTAAATTCAATACAAAGTAAAAAACACAATTAGTATACAACACGGGTGAATAAAATAGCATTATCGAGAAATTATGATGAACGCTATATATTAGAAAATAATATAAACTCATTAGCTTTAGGATATTATAGAGTAAGTTAGAAATAATTAGTTGAAGCCAACAATAGATTACATATTAGTTGTAAGTTAGAGTTAGGGAAAAATAAATAAAAAATTGTGAAAATTTATGTTAGTTGTAGTTAGATATAAGAAAAAATATATAAAATTTTGTTGTAATTAACATTGAGGGAGGATATAATTTAAATACCTCTTCCCCTTCAAGTCATATTATTAAAATAATTTTACAAAAAAAATGCTATTAAAACAGCATGCTGAGCTGGAAGATAACTTGAATTATGACTAAATAAAAAGTGAATGGTCTGCGAAATGCGGACCATCTACTAAAAATATTCATCCAGATTTTCTTTTTATAAACCAACCTAATGTGTTATATTTTAATAATTTTTTTCCTCTATAGTAAATGGGAACATTTCCGTCCCATTGGAAAGATAGCACAAAGAATAATAAAAAACATCCTTTCTTTTTGCTTTCACCAAGTTGCAAAGCTTTTATTATCGGCCAAGCAGGATGTGGAAAACGGATTTACTGTTGAAAATGTTACTTTTACCGAAGTTGTTAGATTATGAAAGTCTATACGTATTCGGAAAAACTTTATATTAATCTGAATACAAACTTTTAAAGTCTGGATTTGATAAAGGATATAATAAAAATAAAATTCTTAAATTATTGAAGGTAGTACAAGGAAATATTGATCCGTTTGAAAAATGTTATTGGTAAAAAACGAAAACAGAAAGATAAAGTAAACTACTTTGTAGATTCTGAGAATATTTCAGATAAAAAATATGTCAATAACAAGAGGAAAAATTTATTTGAATTCGATGATATTATGACTGATAAAAATCAAAGCAAAGCTGAAGATTTCTATAATAGAGGAAGAGATAATGCAAGTTGCATTTGGATAACACCAAATTATCACAGACTTTCTTTTCAAATCAAAAGATCTAATGCTACTATTTTAATATTATCTCGACTCAATGAAAAAGAATTAAGACATAAACACGACTACTTAGTTTCAAATGAGATGGATTGGAACGAATTTATAGATACTTTCCAAACAGTGTTTGGAAAGAATCATTTGGCTTTATTATAATAAATGAAGGAAAAAAGATGAAGGAAAATACCAAGCAAATTTCAATCAGATCTACACTCTTGAAACATTTTTTTCCTCTTAAATAAATGTATATATATATAATATAACTCGAAAAGTTTATAAAAAAAATCTCATTGAGGAAAAAAAATCAATAAATTTAATTCTTGAATATCAAAAATATATTAATAAACTGAAATTAGTTTTAAAAACAAAAACGGGTTCAGGATTATAAAGGTGTTAATAGTTTAAGTAAGGTTAGTAAACAACATGATTTAAATTATTTAAAATAGTAAACTACGAAAGATGGAAATACAGCGGATGATTTATTAGCAAGACAAGCTAGTAAAATTGCTCTTGTTAATTGATTATTTACAAAAAGAGCGAAATTAGTAACAGGCGTTATGTTATGGAAATGAAATCAAGATTTGGAACCTGTTTCCAATAAAAGTAGAAATGAGCTCACAGAAGTGGGCTCAGAAAAATTAAGAGAAATATAAATTAATCCTCAAACTGGATTTTCGGGGATAATCGACTTGGTACGAAAAAGTGGATTATATTCTAAAATATTTACAGATTGATTAAATTGTCAAAATGTTTATAAACTACGTAAACCGAAAAGACATAAATTAAAAACAAAAAGGGGTAATTGTTTCGAATCAGTGGCAAGCTGATTTATTAGACAGGCATAAATATATAACTCAGAATAAAGATATAAAATATATATTAACAGTTATATATTTATTCAGTAAATAAGTTTGGGCTACTCCAGTTACAAAGAAAGCTAGAAATGATATTGAGCAAGCTCTTCAAAATATATTTAAGGAAAAAATTCGTAGAAAAATTCATATAGATGAAGGACTTGAATTTATAAATAAACCAACTCAAGAACTATTCAAAATCTATATACTATATCGTTTCGCTACAAAGAACGAAGCAAAAATTCAAGTAGTAATAAGATTTAACAGAACTCTAAAGTCTAAAATGAGGAAGCATTTTACCGGAAACAAAGCAAAGAAATGGACTGATATTCTTCCAGAGTTAGTAAAATATTATAATGCAAGTTGTTGCGAAAAATGCAACCAACGTGAACGTTTTCCTCTTTTTTATGTACGAATTTGGGTATAATTTTGTTTCAAAATATCGTCAAAATAAATTGTTTTACAACCTTCCTCTAACGAGTTTAAGATAGATTTCATCAACGAGCTTTCTGGATTATTGACATTAACAAATTACAAAAAGAAGACCTGTAACAGCTTTCCCAAACACTTGAGAAAACTACGGTTTGAAATTGGAGGAGGAGAGACGGAATAGTACCATAAAGAGATTTAGTTTCTTAGATAACGTTTGCCAAAAGGCAATAAATAAAAGAAACATAAGGTTTATTTCCCTTTTCTCACGACAATACGAGAACAGAGAAGAGAACGAGAAGAACAGCCTAATCTTGATGATCTTGTCCACTCGATAGATTCCATGAACGCGGGAATGGATTACCATAGGCTTAGAGCTCTCATCGCAGCCACCGAGTATGAGAATGCCAATCTCGTGAGTCTCTTTACAAAAGGAGAAGCATAGGGCTATAGCAGAATTTTTCACGGAAGGAGATTGGCAGTAGAGCTTTCGCCCATCCTCATGGGAATGTTGAAAATTAGACCTACGATTTTAGTGTTGGAATTAAGAGGAGGTGAAAGGTGTATTATTTGTTTTCCTCCGATTCATTCATGTGAATACATTTTTGAACATAGAAGTGTTAGGATAACCTTCGTTAGTGATTAACATGTCATTGTTAATTTTACCCTTTTTGTGAATTGAAAGGGTCTTGTTAAAATATTTTGAATAGGAACCCTCACAAGTGTCCCCTTTATCTTTATTTTTTTGTGATGTAGTGAATTGTTACAAAATAAAATGCAATTAAAATGTTTAGTTGCCTCGATTGTATGGGTCATTTTAAACCATTTCAAAAAAAATTAATCCTCCTGGGATCATCTCCTATATGACACAACTGATTTCACCAAAATAAGTGTAATTACTGATTATTAGAGCTATGTTTTCGTGGTCCATTGTATATTCCATAGTCACGTAATACTTAGTCTTGTCCTCGTTTCTTCATTGTAAGTTTATTAATAAGATTCATACGAATACTTTGTTTGTTTTTCTCCTAGTATGATTCATTCACTTTTAAACCAATTAGTTAGTTCCAGGTATCGTAAGTATTTTAATTTCCTACATCATTTTGAAAGGGTAAGTGTTATTAATAGTTTGTATATATATATATATATATATATATATATATATATATATATATATATATATATATATATATATATATATATATATATATAATTTTACTTCTACTAATGAGGATTCGAACTCGGGCCTCTCGGATGTTAAGACATTGCGTTAACAACCACAGGAGGATTCAATAAGGACAGTCTGCCTAGGCGATATGTCAGGAGCAGTTCCGACAGATTCCTTTTTGTACCATCAGTTGGTGTAGTGGTTAACGCAATGTCTTAACATCTGAGAGGCCAGAGTTCGAATCCTCATTAGCAGAAGTAAAATTATACAAATTTATTCCACGGTTTTATTATTAAGTGGCAATTCTTGAATGAATATATATATATATATATATATATATATATATATATATATATATATATATATATATATATATATATATATATATATATATATATATATATATATATATATATATATATATATATATATATATATATATATATATATATATATATATATATATATATATATATATATATAAATTGGAGGTTTTCCATTTATTTGGTTTCGTCTCCGTACATCTATGAATGTATAGCGCTCGAGCATGCGAGTATGTATGTCGTTGCGAGAGAGTGACAAGTTGCATTTCAACCCCCCTCCCCCTGCTCTCTAGCTGCAGAGGAAATTGCATAACCATACACAAATAAGAAAAATACAACACTTTCTCAGTATCTCCAGACGTAGTTAATAACAATTTGTGCTTATACTGTGATATGATATCTTTACACAAATAACGCTTTCCTCTATTTTTCACCACTGGAAATTACCTCTTTGGCATTCAATTTTGATTAAATTCTAATCTTGAGGTAACTCCCCTACTTGGAGTGTCTCTTGCGGATTTGTACTCTCCTCAAGAGGGAAGTGGTGGATATCTCCCCACGAAAGGGGGACCTTACTCTTTCCTGAATGTCAAATTAGAAAGACAAATCAATCGTTCCCGCAAATGGCTATATTTCAACTGTTTCCTTCTGCTATCTTAGAAATATGGCCAAAACTGGGGCGAAACAATTGAAATATAGGATAATATTTTCGATAAAACAAAACGTAGCTATCGAAGCAAATAAAATATCGATTATACAAGTTATCACAGAATTATTAAAATGACTCCTGAACAAGGATTTCTTGCAAAAAAACAACGAATTTGTGCGTGAAAATTTATTTTCTTCTACTACGACTAAACATCGGAAATCGAAATTTAAAATAATCAATAGGGTAAGAAATAGCAGCAAATACAAAGATTTTAGAAAAGTTATCTTCCAAGCTTTACAGAAGATATTTTTATTAAAGTTGAAGTATTGAAAACAAATCATGTAACTTGCAAAATCAGAAACACGAATAAATGAGATAATAGGAAGTTAAGTTTTTCTGAACACTAAATGGTAAAATATGAAAGTGAATTATTTGAGGCTGAAAAAATATTATAAAGAAATAAAGGGAAAATGATGGTTAAATCTTGGATATATGAAAAGACAAAGAAAATCTAGAACACAAAGCTGCTTTGCGCAAAAGATATTTTATGTAAAATAGAACGGCTTGCTGTTTCCTGTTTTAACCGTTTCCTGTTTGCTGAATAGCTGTTTTTCCTTCTATAATAAATTGCATGAGTTAATATAGAGCAAAAATCAAATGAAGCAAATATTAGAAAGAAACTTCAGAAAAGATTTTTAGAAGTGAAATTGAGTGAACAATATATCTATGAAGAAAATGTGAAACTATATTAACCTTTAATCGAACCGATTAAGGATATAACTATGAATCAAATGAAATTACTTAAAAGTCAACCTGCTGTAACTACAAATAGAACACCTTTAGCTATTGGAGATGTATCTTCTTTTTCTCCTAGTACATCAAAACATGATACTCTGAACTTAGGAAAGATATCTAATAAGTATTTCGTCTTATTATAAATATATTATATATATATATATATATATATATATATATATATATATATATATATATATATATATATATATATATATATATATATATATATATATATATATATATATATATATATATATATATATATATATATATATATATATATATATATATATATATATATATATATATATATATATATATATATATATATATATATATATATATATATATATATATATATATATATATATATATATATATATATATATATATATATATATATATATATATATATATATATATATATATATATATATATATATATATATATATATATATATATATATATATATATATATATATATATATATATATATATATATATATATATATATATATATATATATATATATATAATCGATAAGTTACCCAAAAAATAATAGAAAGGTTTTCAATAAAGAAAACAGAAAATTTATATTTTATGGATAACTTGTTTATACATTTAATATCTGTGTTTACGAAACGTTTAAAACTAATTAATAATTAAAAATAAAGTCCTTTTTGTTATAAAAATAATTATTATTTATGTATAAATGTATAAACTAATGTTTTAAAAAGTAAAACATATAAAATGTAATGTATATTATGTATAAATCCAGTCCTAAATTGTAAAACTATTTTTGTAAACAAATTCTTATGATACGCTGTCCGAGTTTTTGCTCTGTTCCGCGTAAACTACTTTTTCCGAAAATAAAACCTCGAAGGGAAAACCATTTTAAAATATTATTATTAAATGTAAAATATATTTCTTTTATAAAATATTAAATTAAATTTTTAATAAAAAATTGTTATTGTTCAAAACTTCGATTCTAATGTAAAATAATATATGTATATAAATATATTATTAAATAATACTTTAGAATTAAAATAAATAAAATTTTGTATATTATTTCAATGTGAATTTATGAAACTTTTATAATAATGACTTTGTAAGCAATTTTTGTTAAAAATGAGAAATCAAATAAAGTGAAAAAAACCAATCATTTGTTAATTGATCCTTTCCATTTAGAGATAATTTCAAAAGGTCGTTAGCAAATATTGTTACATTCACTTTCCCCAAGAAGCCGAAGAAGAAGCCGCACCGTCCAGAAGAAGACGTCCAAAGCCGAGGCAAGAAGTAGCCGTTCCCACAGCAGCAGAAGAAGACGTCCAAAGCAGAGGCAAGAAGAAGCAGCTTCCCACAGCAGCGGAAGAAGAAGTTCCAACGCCTCTGCTCACGAAAGGAGACCCAGTTTGGCAGACTATTTGCCCTCGACTGTGGTTCCTCCTTTGAAGTAGCCTTCCATCCAAGGCTACGGACGGTCCGCGGGCTTGAAGAGAAGTGGTGGCTACCACACGACTACCAGTCGGCATTCCACAAGGGGACTTAGAAAACACCCAGCCTCCTGATCGATCCCCCTGCGCTACAACAAAGTGTAGCGACCTCCTGGACCATATATTGGTCAGGCCAGAGATAACTAGGTCGCTATATAAATTGGTGACCCTATAGTGTTTCCAGATTTTCTGGACAACTAGACTATGGACCCGAGTACCCAAAACTCTCAAGAAGGAGCAGGAGAGGGAGTCATCTCTTCTGTGAAAATAAAGCCGCCCACTTTCTCTGAAACCTCCGTGCCAACATGGTTTCGAGTCCTGGAAGCCCAATTTCATCTGGCAAGGATATCAGCGACAAAAACCAAGTACTTCCACGCTTTATCTCAACTCCCTACTGAAGTTTTGGACAGAATTCCACAACCAGAGCTGGAAGCAGAGGACTATGATCGCTTAAAAAAGGCAGTTACTACCACTTTTGAAAAGTCAAAACTGGAACTTTTTAACGATCTTATGTCCAAGCAAACTTACAGTGGCAAGCCCTCTATCTATCTACTGGACATGCTCAGACAGGCCGGCAAATTAAACATAGGAGAAGACATTGTGAGAATGCAGTTTTTGAAAACTCTTCCTGGCAACGTACGAACTGTATTAGCTTCCCACACTACCCTCACGCTTCAACAACTCGGAGAACTTGCCAATGACTTACTAATTATGGACCATCCTACTACAGTCATGGCCGTATCACCAACCATCATCTGCAGTAGCTTCTCCCTCAACAAGATCTCCGAGACCTACAAACAACACTTCAGTTGGCCTCAAGCCTTTCCATCAAAATCAGAGACCTAAAATTTGTAGAGGTCATATCTTCTACGGCCCAGATTCAAAGTCTTGCAAGAAATGGTGCAAATGGCCTAACAAAACAGGACTAAATATCCTCCCAAATTCTAGGCCACCTTCAAGATCTTCTTCACCTGCCCCATCGGAAAACTAGAAGAGCGGACTGATATCTGTGCCATATCCAGTTCGCAACTTACAATTACGACCAAGATCTTTGGCACAAGTACCTTATTTCTACTTGACACTGGAGCTTCAATCAGCAGTTTACCTTACTCCATGGTTTCCAACATGACGCTTTTTCCTTCAAACATCACCTGTTCCGCAGCTAATGGTTCGCCTATCAAGTGCTTTGGAGAAATAGTGACATGCATTACCATCCAAGAATTAAAAAGAGAATTTCACTGGACCTTCATCGTTGCAGAAGTCGCAATGCCTATCCTAGGAATGGATTTCCTCCATCATTTCAACCTTCTCATCGATTGTGGCAAGAAAACTCTGCGTGACACCCAAACTACTCTTCTAGCATCTTTAAAATCCTCCTCCATGGAAGTTCCATCTGTTCAAGCTCAACTTCAAATTGAAAACCCTGTCATAACGTCTCTACTACAGGAATATCCATCACTGACTTCACCTATAGACCTCAACAGTCTAACCTGCAAAACTGATGGACCCTGTCATTATATTGAAACTGGTGATTCTCCTCCTGTTTTTGCAAAAGCTCGTCACCTTCCGGATGATAAATTAAAAGCAGCAAAAGCGGAATTTGACATCCTCCTCAAGAGTGGAATCATCAGACCAAGCAAATCTTCATGGGCATCACCTCTGCATCTCGTGCCTAAAAAGACACCAGGAACTTGGAGGCCCTGTGGAGATTTCAGAGCTTTAAATAATATTACAAAACAGGATAGATATCCTATTCCAAATATCCAAAGTCTGTCTCAACGTCTTCATCACTCAACTATATTTTCAAAAATAGATCTTCAGCGAGCATACCATCAAATCCCTATTCGCCCAGACGATGTAGAGAAAACCGCAGTCATCACTCCATTTGGTCTCTTCGAATTTCTCTCTATGCCGTTTGGACTCAAAAATGCTGGAGCAACTTTCCAAAGAGTGATGGATTCCATTTTCAGAGATCTCCCATTTGTGTTCACATACTTAGATGACTGTCTTATCTTCTCAAATTCAAAAGAGGAACACGAAACTCATCTCAAACAAGTTTTTCAACTACTTCAAGAAAACTCCTTCAAAATTTCATTGGAGAAATGTGAATTCTTCAGAACCTCACTAACCTTTCCTTGGTTACAAAGTTTCTTCAGAAGGATTAACGCCTCCCTCAGAAAAAAAAAGAAGCAATCACAGCTTTTCCTCTTCCTCCTGATTCAGCTGCATTAAGAAGATTCCTCGGGATGATTGGCTACTACAGAAGATTCATTCCAAACTTCGCCAAAATCATTTTTCCACTCTCAGAAAAAGCCAAGCTTCACCCAAAAGATAAACACCTTTCTTGGACTGAGGAAGAAATTGCAACTTTTCAAGAAATAAAAGAAGCCCTTCAAAACGCAACAACGCTTCCTTTCTCCTTGCCTAACGTAACTCACTTGCAACTGGTAACAGACAGCAGTCAGACGTCTATTGGAGCAGCTTTACACCAGATGATTGATGGTCAACCTGTCCCCGTAGATTTCTACAGCAAGAAGTTATCAGAACCACAACGAAAATATTCCGCATTTGACAGAGAACTCCTAGCAGCTTACTACTCTGTTCTTCATTTCAAGCATATATTAGAAGGAAGAACTGTCACCCTTTGTACGGATCACAAACCTCTAGTTTCGGCTTTCTACTCCAAGAATCCCGCAAAAAGTGACCGTCAACAACGACATCTCTCCGTTCTCAACGAATACATCACTTCAATGCACTACATTAGAGGAGAAGACAATATCGTAGCAGACACTTTCTCCCGGATCTCTTCGGTTACTGTGGATGCTGTCGATTTGCCTGCTATCGCCCAACTTCAAGAAACGGATGAAGAAATCAAACAATATCACGCACGTCTTCGTAGCTATCCTCTTCAGGACAACCTCAAGATATGGTGTGAAACCTCTACTTCTCATCCTCGTCCTTTTCTTCCGAAATCTTCTCGCCTACAGATATGTAATAATTTGCATCAAATGTCTCACCCTGGAATTAAAGGATCACTACGGTTAATCAAAACAAGATATTTTTGGCCTTGCATGGATCGTGACATCAGACTTTTCGTCCGCACATGTGAACAGTGCCAAGCTTCTAAAGTCCACCGTCACACCAAGCAACCCATTACTCCAGTCGAAATTCCTTCTTCAAGATTTGAAACAGTGCACATCGATATCGTTGGACCATTTCCTCCCTCAGCTACCTGCGGTTCTTCATCTCCAGTTTTTCGCTATCTACTTACCTGCATCGATCGGAACACAAAGTGGACAGAAGCATTTCCTATAACCAACACTACTGCCAAATCAGTAGCTTACGCCTTTATGCAGTGGATATCAAGATTTGGCATTCCACTCTACGTCATTTCAGACAGAGGACCTCAATTTGAGAGTGAATTCTTCACTGAATTATCTCACATGATAGGATTCCACCGCCTTCGAACTTCAGCCTATCATCCTGAGGCAAACTCTCAAATTGAACGATTTCATCGATCTCTCAATACAGCATTGATGGCTAGAAAAGAAAATTGGTTATTGTCTTTACCCATCATTCTTCTCAGTCTTCGATGCATTCCCAACGACTCTGGTTATTCAGCTTTTGAAGCCGTCACTGGAAAAACTCCTCTTTGTCCTATGGAGATTCTTCAATCAACCCCTAACAACAAGCAAAGTTTGGACTCCTTCATGAAGAAATTTATGGCACATATGAAAGAACTAGACTTCAGAGAACTTCCTACTTTCCATCCCTCTCAAAGCAGTTCATATATGCCCAAGGAACTTCAAACTTGTACACATGTCTTTGTAAGGACAGACCGCATTCGAAAATCATTGGAAGCCCCCTACAGCGGTCCTTATGAAGTACTACAACGAATGGATCGTTGCTTCAAGATCAAGCTTCGAGATGGCAGGACTGATGTCGTTTCTATAGGACGATTGAAACCAGCCATCATGAAGACTCCAACAAAACTTCCATCTGATGTTACCTGATGTTCCTACCTCTGATGCACCTGATGTTCCTACCTCTGATGCACCTGATGTCCCTACCTCTGATGCACCTGATGTCCCTACCTCTGATGCACCTGATGTTCCCGTTCCTACCTCTGATGCACCTGATGTTCCTTCCACTGATGTCCCTGATGTCTCTGATGTTTCTACTCCCGATGTCACTGATGGTCTTGTTCCCAGAAGAAACCCCCTCCGTCGAGTACGCTTCGATCCGTGAAGATGTTCACTCCGTGTCTCGGGGGGGAACTGATATATAGTGACCGTTTAAAAGTACGTTTTCTGTAAACAAAAAAAAACATATTTTATGCATAACTTTTTTTATACGTATATTGTTTGCGTTTACGAAACGTTTAAAACTAATTAATAATTAAAAATAAAGTCCTTTTTGTTATAAAAATAATTATTATTTATGTATAAAAATATAAAATATTAATTAAAAAATAAAACATGTAAAATGTAGCTTATATCATGTATAATTCCATCTCAAATTGTAATCCACGTTGTAAACAAAGCTTGGAAGCACGTTCCCTCCATTTTTACTCGGCTTCGCGCGCAAACCGATTTTGCGCGCGAAAAACACTTGAAGGGAAAACAATTTTAAATTGTTATTTTTAAATGTAAAAATAATTTCTTTTATAAAATATTAAATTAAATTTGTAATAAAAAATGTTATTGTTCAAAAATTCGATTTTAATGTATCTTTTTTTGTACTATAAAAATATATTATTAAATAATACTTTAGAATTAAAATAAATAAAATTTTGTATATTATTTCAATGTGAATTTATGAAACTTTTATAATAATGACTTTGTAAGCAATTTTTGTTAAAAATGAGAGAAACCAAATAAAGTGAAAAAACCAATCATTTGTTAATTGATCCTTTCCATTTAGAGATAATTTCAAAAGGTCGTTAGCAAATATTGTTACATTCACTTTATCCCAAGAAGCCGAAGAAGAAGCCGCACCGTCCAGAAGAAGACGTCCAAAGCAGAGGCAAGAAGAAGCCGTTCCAAACAGCAGCAGAAGAAGACGTCCAAAGCAGAGGCAAGAAGAAGCCGTTCCCACAGCAGCGGAAGAAGAAGTTCCAACGCCTCTGCTCACGAAAGGAGACCCAGTTTGGCAGACTATTTGCCCTCGACTGTGGTTCCTCCTTTGAAGTAGCCTTCCATCCAAGGCTACGGACGGTCCGCGGGCTTTGAAGAGAAGTGGTGGCTACCACACGACTACCAGTCGGCATTCCACAAGGGGACTTAGAAAACACCCAGCCTCCTGATCGATCCCCCTGCGCTACAACAAAGTGTAGCGACCTCCTGGACCATATATTGGTCAGGCCAGAGATAACTAGGTCGCTATATATATATATATATATATATATATATATATATATATATATATATATATATATATATATATATATATATATGCATCAACAATTATAGCTTTATTCACTTATTACTAAAAATACAATTATTTCATCACAGTCTTGAGCAACATACCTTTGTGGCCCGTGGTTCTTTGGTCATTAACTAATTCATATACATTGATGAAGGTGCGATGAAAGAACACAAAGTAATTGTTGACCCGC
>SEYY01003528.1:2500-7500 GCA_009176605.1 Armadillidium nasatum
ATCAGTGGTAAGTGAAAATCTAATTGTTTGTGTATATATATATATATATATATATATATATATATATATATATATATATATATATATATATATATATATATATATATATATATATATATATATATATATATATATATATATATATATATAACATGAATTTTGTGTGAATATGGTAAACCCCAGGCTTGTTCATTGTGGTGCCTCCTTCTTTCCAGCCACTTCTGTTCTGTGGAACTCTCTGCCATCATCTGTTTTTCCTACTGTATTTAACCTTTCTCTCTTTAAGGACTCCGTCTGTGCCCACCTAAGAGATTTGCGTTAGTCGGGATTGGGTGTGTTTCTCTTTTATTTATTATTTCTGCCCCCTCCTTGAAAAAGGCTTGGCCCCTGAGAGGTGGTAATCCGTAATTAATTGATATATATATATATATATATATATATATATATATATATATATATATATATATATATATATATATATATATATATATAATATATATATATATATATATATATATATATATATATATATATATATATATATATATATATATATATATATATATATATATATATATATATATATATATATATATATATATATATATATATATATATATATATATATATATATATATATATATATATATATATATATATATATATATATATATATATATATATATATATATATATATATATATATATATTTAGTGAGAATATTTGCGTGTGCATGTATGTATGTATGAATGTGTGTATGTGTAGGATTAAATTCTCGGGTACGATAAAATGTTTTAGTCGTACAATAAAAACTTCCTTTAACAACGAAAAAATGACTGAAATATGATAATTGAAACAATTAAAATTGGTCTTATATTTTAGGTAATATTCATTTTATGCACAGTGAAAATCTTTGAATCACCTTTTTTTATTTTTAAATAATTTCTTCAATATTATATTCAGTTTGATTGCATAAATAATTATTTTTATTTAGACTTTTTCGCACTCTCTTTTTCTTGCAAGTTCTCCAATCTGACCATCTAGGACTAAAGGTTTGCCCAACTAAAGAAAATCCCAATTTTAAATTGTTTTTGGCTTTCAAAATCAGTTAATAGCATTGAGTATAACAGTATATCAACTTCACGTAACAATTTACCATTCCATATTGGCAATGTCATGATTCCTTCTTTATCTAACAGCGCAATATTTCAGGGACAGCTCAGTACACACGTATTAATTTCGTATGTTAGTTAATTTAATAACTGAAATCAAGCACAATAACATACGATTAATCATTTAACAATATAAAATACTTCTTCCACTTTGAAATGGATCCCACTTTGCTTCAAATAGGTGAAGCCAAGAGGGAGGACGACCTTGGAGCAACTAACTTCTGATCTTTCAAAAATACAGCTATCTCATCTATTCACTTGATATAATCTTCTATACAGCTATGAAATCTTCTCAAGAACACGTAACTCAAGCCTTTCTTTTATCCTATTATTGCCATTTTCCATTCCTGTTCTATCTTGAAAGGTTACTGTTTCCCTCAATAAAAAGACTGAGTCGTCTTAAGATTTACATTCACATCAACTTTTGTTTGCTCTGTATATAGATATGTTAGTTGTTCTGGTATAGAGTAAGTGTTGCATATCTGGGATAGATTCACTCACACAGGACTTTTTAACTTATCAATCTCTCTCTCTCTCTCTCTCTCTCTCTCTCTCTCTCTCTCTCTCTCTCTCTCTCTCTCTCTCTCTCTCTCTCTCTCTCTCTCTCTTCTCATCTCTCTTTTTTTTTCTCTTTCTCTTCTTCTGGAACCTGAATCTGAGTTGAATCAAGGAAACCTAAGTTACTTTTCGTGTGTTCACATTAAGGTGACCATCTGTCCCCATTTTTTAAGTAGTGTCCTGATTTTTTTTAGACGGTAAATCGGGACGGATAATAGTATTTTATCCAACTTTTGTTTAAATTAGATAGCAAAAATGCTTTTTTTTTTTGTAGAAATGTCCTTAACTAATAAACCATATGACTTGTTTTTGAAAACAACAATCGTATTTCTTCTTTATATTAAAAATCACCCTTCTTTATACATCCCTTAAAACCCTTACGAGCAGGGTATTTGGGGGGGGAGGCAATGTTCAGAAGCGTCCCGATTTTTGGTCAGAAAAATATGATCACTTTAGTGCACATCCAAGATCGAAAAATTTAAAGGAAAATTCTGCGGTAATGATCCTGCAATTTTCAAGACTAAATAAATGTTTGCTTTCCTCGGATTAATTTCAAATAATTAATCACGAAGGATTAATTTTCCAATACCTTCAAAAGTCGAAAATTTTGAGGAGAGGGAAAGCAACTTGAAATAAAGTTGGGACCATCTCCTTCCCCCTCTAGGGCAAATAAAGATTCTGTAATTACTTCGACATTCTCGCTTTAGATTGCACCATTGTTATAATCCTTGATGCTGCTAGGTTTCAAAATTAATTAATCAAGATTTTGTTATTAAATAATAATCTTATAATTAATTAAAATAATAAAGGCATAGAGGAACAGTATTCAAATCAGCCAATAAGAATCAAGCCTCCCTTGAGATGTAGCAGGCCTTCTTAAAATATCAGAGAGGGACGCTTGGTTGCTGTATGCATTCAGTTCAGAATCTGATATAGCTGCCACAGGACCTTTCCTGGGGCAGCGAGTCGGACGTTAAAACTATTATTTAATTATCATTTAATTATTATTAGTAATTTATAAGAAAACATAGACTTCAGAAAGGAAAGTAAAAGGGTATGGAGAGTCATGGTGTGTATAATAACCAACAAATATTAAGGAAGAATTAATCCTCTTATTGTTGCTTAATCATTTCTGAATTTGCAATTAGGATTAAGGGATCACAATCTTAAAAAGGAACAAAGTTGTTTGTAAATAATATCGTAAACTAAAGCAAAAGTGATAATCAAAATTTTTTTTTTAGGTGAATTAATAAATAAAAGTCTGTTTTAAAATTGAATGATTTAAAATAGTTTATAAAATTAAAAGAAATATCAGAAAGAGCATTTTGTTAATAAAATAAAATTAAAATATGAATTATTTTAATTTCTGCACAGGCAGAAAAATGGAAGCTAATACTCTTTGAGTAAAGAGTATTAATTTCTTCAAAACATTGCAACAAGAGATGAAACGTGGTCTACCACTGCGTTCCAGAAAGAAAACGAGTCTTTTTGGAACTCAGACACCCAAGCTCACCTGGCAAACGAAAGTTAAGACTCAAACCCTCGGCTGATAAAGTCATGATGACAGCATTCTGGGATGTCGAGAGCCTCGTCTATTCGGAACATGTACGGAAGAACACGATTGTAAACTCCGATCGTTATTATGAAACTCTCTAGATTTGAAAAGCCGCATTCGTCGAATAATACCAAATCGTACCGTTTTCCTCTTGCATCATGAAAAAGCTCGACCACATAGCAGTGCCCGGAAGTTTCATCGCTTGAACTTCGAGGTCACTGATCACCCACCCTACAGTCCTGATTTGACCCCAGGTTATATTCATTTATTTCCAAAGTTGAAGGAGAGTCTCTGGGGAGCGAGAGATTTGGTTCAGATGATGAGGTGAAGAAAACTGTGATACATTTGTTCCAGAAAACAGATCGAAACCTCTTTTCAACTGATTTCAAGAGGTAGGTTCAACGATTGCAGAAATGCACTGATGTTCGAGGATATTATATAGAAAGATATTATTACATATTCACTGAATAAACCTTTCACCTTCATTCAGTTTTTGTTTCATTACTTTATTCCCAGTGTATAAGATTTTACGGCAGAACAGAAACAAAATATTATATATATATATATATATATATATATATATATATATATATATATATATATATATATATATATATATATATATATATATAATATATATATATATATATATATATATATATATATATATATATATATATGTGTGTGGGTGTGGGTGTGTATGCGTGTGCGAATAAAGACGCAAAGTGTACAAGTCGTTGTAACCATGCCCCCAAAAGGTTTTTCTATTTTTTAATTAAATATATTTAAAGGTAAAACATTAATTAACATGTTATAAATAGCTTCTTTGCAATTCTACAAATATTAACCAGGAAAAATGGTAAAGAGAATTTCGTTGCAAAAAAAACTAACCTTTTGACCTCAGAGGAAGAAAAATGTTGCTTTGGGTGGTGACGTTTCCTTCATAAAAAGAGTTCATGACAAATACATTCTCTTCCTTCAATATAAAATACACTCGACGGTATCTTTTTGTTGTCAGAAATTAAACTACTTTTTCATTGTCCTTTTTTTTATTTTATTTTATTTTTTTTTCATTTTTTTTCATTTGCTGTTAGTTTTGTTAACTGTCTAGATCTATGTATCTATATATTTACTCATTTATCCCTCTATCTTATATATATATATATATATTATATATATATATATATATATATATATATATATATATATATATATATATATATATATATATATATATATATATATATATATATATATATATATATATATATATATATATATATATATATATATATATATATATATATATATATATATATATATATATATATATATATATATATATATATATATATATATATATATATATATATATATATATATATATATATATATATATATATATATATATATATATATATATATATATATATATATATATATATATATATATATATATATATATATATATATATATATATATATATATATATATATATATATATATATATATATATATATATATATATATATATATATATATATATATATATATATATATATATATATATATATATATATATATATATATATATATATATATATATATATATATATATATATATATATGATGACAGGAGTTTTTATTTTCCTTTGTTTTTTTTTTTTTTCATTTTCTGTTTTTTACCTGTCTAGATCAATGTATCTATAAACTT
>SEYY01003528.1:10000-27500 GCA_009176605.1 Armadillidium nasatum
ATATATATATATATATATATATATATATATATATATATATATATATATATATATATATATATATATATATATATATATATATATATACCACCATTAAGAGTAAAAGACTTTTGCAAAAGCTATTTCATATCATATTTAATTTTAGTGAAGCAGTCTTAAATTTTATGTTTATCTCGAGTTATGAATTTGAAATAATGTTTCTGCAATCTTTTGAGTGTTGAAATTTACATGAGGTATATAAAATTTTGAATTAAGTTGACAGATATATTTTAAAGGGTCAATATATTATGTCATGCACTGTCTATCCAATTTACTTTAAATATATGTTGATATTCTTTATTTAATATGCTATTTGTAGTTTATATAAGTTGAGGTACAATAAGATTTAGAGCAATGAATTTAGTACAGAGCTGAAATGAAAATTTGCTAATGTTGTATGAGAGTTATTTAAGATTTAATCTGACTGATTTTCTGATAAGTATAATGGGTTTGATATGGAATTGCAAGATATTATTTAAGCAGTTTTTGTTTTTAGAAGAATGGATAATTCCTTGATTTGGAAAAGTCATACGAGAAGGTTCAAAAGGGATAGTTGTTAAGGGTACTAAAAGGAGTGGTATTGAATATGATAAAGTGCTTAAGAGTCAAGAGAAAGAACAAAGAGTGGGTTATTATATAAGAGGATGTAAGGTTAAATGCTTAGAATAGTAACAGGTTTGAACCAATGTTGCACTTTATCTCCATGCATTGTTTGTTTAATACCTTTTTGGATTGTATAGTAATTAGGAAATGAATAAACTGAATTGCGGAAGAAGCTGATATGTTTCTTCATGAGAACAATTTAATAACCAGCGTTCTCTTGTTTGCTAACGATAATGTAATGGTTACTGATTAAAATTATGCTAGATTGAGTTTGAGTAAGTATACCCTAGGAAAGGACAAAAAATTATATTTCTAAATGCAAAGTGACTAAAATTAATGCAAAGCTTGAACAAGAATAAGATCTATCTATCCTGGTTGGTAAGAATAAAGGTGGAAGGTGAAGAAAGCTTTGCGTAAACTATAGTCTTTAGGTATTTGGTAAAGGGTATTGTTGACTTTCTGTAAGATGTAAGAAGATTATTATTATATGGCTGAGAATTTTGAAAATTGTTAATTATTTATTGCTAAAAAATATGGTAAAGGGGAAATTTAACAAAGAAGTGAAAATGAATTTGTTTTCAGTGTATATTTGTTCCAGCTAAACTATATGAGATTGAAACTTTAATATTCTAAGATAAAAACAGGATTGAGTTTTTTGGATATAAAAGGCTTACGACACATTTTTACGGTGAAGAAACAGAACCAGAAATTTTCGAATAAACGACATGTTTTGCTAGGAGAGAAGTTTGGTGGATAGAGCATAAAACAAGGGAAGTTGATTTGGTATGAACATGTTCTTGGAATGGATTATGAGAGACTCGATAAGATGGTTTTTATGTCTGAGGTGATAGGTAATTGGAGAAGAGGTAAGCTCAAATGGTTATGGATTGACGAAACAAAAGACCACTTTAGAGGTAAGAGCATTATTATGAATGAAGGAATAAGAATAACGCAAGATATAGTTACTTAGATGAGTGTAGTCAATAAGAAAGAAAGAATACAATCAATTTAGTAATCGGGATCAACAACTGACACCACCTTGCACGGTAAACTTTGATGAGTAAAAGATATATATATATATATATATATATATATATATATATATATATATATATATATATATATATATATATATATATATATATATATATATATATATATATATATAACAGGTGAAGACTGTGTATGGAATAAAGATAATGATTATCCTGGATATCCTCCTTTGCTCATCAATAAAGACACCTGGATTTCATTGAAGGCAGTGAAGGAAAATGATGAAAGAGTTGTTAGGTAAGGAATTGTTAAAAGATGTAAGAGCTGTTTCTTAATTTTAATGTAATGTTAATTCGCCATTTTTGCTAATCAGAGTTAACTAATACTGTATGAAAACTGATCCTTAAAACAGTTTATTATTATGAAATTTTAACAGAATATTAAAACTGGAATACCTAGAAACAGGATTGTAAACTATACAAATAATACAGGTGGTACATACAGTCATACACATTGACACAGTACTCCGGATGAACTAGCCCTAAAGTTGAACAAAATATATATATATATATATATATATATATATATATATATATATATATATATATATATATATATATATATATATATATATATATATATATATATATATATATATATATAAATATAAAGGATTGCTGAAAACACAGTAGTTGTGGTTGCCTGCTCTGGAACTCTAATTCAGTCTCTTCAAGAAGAAGTTGTGGAAGGCTTCTGCGAAGGAGGACAAAATCTCAACATTGGCGGATCTGTAATTATTCTTATCTAATTAATATTACATTTCTGTATTTTAATAGCGTTTACATTTTATAGTTTAATAAAAAAAAAGTTGGTATTTACTAAGTAGTTAATATAAACACTTTCATCACAATCTCGCTTCTCTTTCCAACTCTCTAATCCAAGACTCAACTAATAGGGATTTTCCATCATGTTTTCAATTGGTAAACTTTCATTACTCAAAAGCTAACTCAGGAATACTCATTCACCTTTTATATTTGCTATTTATCTTAATTTACAAGCTACTGAAATTCCGTGAATCGGAATATGTCTTTAATATAAGGTGGAATTTTATTTTTCCCAAATGTTATAGGTCTTACGTAGTCCTCTGGCCTTTTTCAATCAGAGGTGACAAGAAAAGAGACAACGAAGTTCTTTTAACTGTTAATATATATATATATATATATATATATATATATATATATATATATATATATATATATATATATATATATATATATATATATATATATATATATATATATATATATATATATATATATATATATATACAGAGTTATACAATAAGTGATTTAGGTTGTTCAAGCGTTGTAAAAAATAGCATATCACCTACTCTTAATCCATGTGGAGCAGACGATCAAGGAGTTACAACCCTCATCGGATTCAACGTTCCTGGATATTCTTTTTACCCTACAGTAAGTCAAGTGTTTAAAACTATATTTTAATAAAGAAGTATTTTCTTAAAAAAATATAGTTTCAGAGTATTTTTTCAGGCTGTTTAATACGAATAAAATTACATTGTGTCTCATTCTCAAATAGTCACTTCATTTCAGTCTTCCATTAGTATTTACTTTACATAGTCTATGTTATTAATCTTTGTTCGAAGAAGTATTAAGAAGTAACTGAAAACAGCAATTTTTTTATGGGTTTTTTAAATAGTTTTTAACAATAAATCTATTTTTGAAACTTTTTGAATTTACGTTTCAAAGATTTTCTTTCTTAATATATATATATATATATATATATATATATATATATATATATATATATATATATATATATATATATATATATATATATATATATATATATATATATATATATATATATATATATATATATATATATATATATATATATATATATATATATATATATATATATATATTTTTATTTCTATTTCTTTCTTTTCATTTCATCTATCTATCTACCTATCTATCTATATATCTGTTTATCTCAATCTCTCTCTGTCTATCCTTCTATCTGTGTGTCTATATGTCTACCTATCTACCAGTCTATCTCATGGTCCAATACATGGCGTTTGAAGGTATCCTAGTTAATGAAGTTGGGACAATAGTAGTTGAATACATGTAAGACTGAGCGTATCTATTAATCTTATGGTCAAAGAACTGGACAGGGAAAGGATGAGATTGTATGGAAAAACATGTCACAAGAGTTTTCTTAAAAGGAGGAGGTATGTAACTGGATATCTCCAAAGAGCATTGCTGTTGCAACAGCGACAACAAAAGAAATTAACGCAACAGTTCATGGGACAGAAAGAGATTGGAGAAAATAAAAAGACGAAAATTATGAGACGAAAAGCCTCAGAATCATTCTTTTCTACAAGAGCCGTGTAAGTGGAACCATTCCATACTGAAGCATACCCAAAATAGGGATGAAAGACACACCTATAAAGAGTAAGCAGCTGAATTGTTGTGAAGAACCTCAAAAACGTCTCACAATAACTCAACCTATTAGAAACTTCTACAGAAAGATTAGCGCGAAAAAGAAACGCTAATGATATTAAGGACAATAAAAGAGTTTGACGTGTTTTCAAAGATATCATAGGTGTGTGTTAGATTATGTTGGGTAGAAAGTTGAAAGAACTGGGCTTTTTGAGGCATTTAATACAACTATATTTTCTCCAAATAGAAATTCGAAAAAGGTCAGAGGTTACTTGTTTTAAGTCTACCCCTCCTTATAGGAGTTATATGCAGTAGGGTGAGACGTCTTTCAAAATAAAGAAAGCACTAAAAGAGGGAGCCCTCGGAAAACGAGTGGATAGGTAATGAAACAGGAAAAAGGTTTGTGATAAAATAAAACCCTGTGGTTTATCACTACTGATTTGTTTAAAAGGATGACGATGGAAGTCTACGACAGCCGCTATTGAACGATCATATATATATATATATATATATATATATATATATATATATATATATATATATATATATATATATATATATATATATATATATATATATATATATATATATATATATATATGTATCGGGGAATAAATTACTGAGATAAGGAAAGGCTTTTTATCTGTACTGAAACAGAACAAATGAATTCAGTCACAAGGTGGAAAATTTAAAAGTTTACAATTCGAACCACGAGAACAAATAATGCCTTTGCTCACGTACGAATAACATCCATTCTGTTCTGAAAATTAAGGATAGAGAAAGTAAGAGGGAATAGAGTTGGTTTTACGGTCGAAGCTATTAAAGCATTAAAGCAAGGCAGGCTGTGTTCAAGAAAGTGGAAATTAGAAAAAGACGATGAATTTTGCAAAGTAAGTAAAGAGAGAAGGCCATCCATCATAATAAGTCAGAAAATTCGTAGCATCACCAATCCTATGATAGAAGCCGTCAACACCCAATTGTTAAAAGAGAGAGAAGTAGACGAAACACTATTGTTAGAAACTTCCCTCCCCCCCATCTCTAAGTGGTTTCTTTAGAGTTATATTTATTGTCGATATATTTTAAGATATTAAAATGTTAAAATATTAATTGTTTCTTTACTTCATCAGAACCACCTCCTGTTGTAATGATCTATCTATTTATTTATATATCTATCCGTTCGTATGACTATTTATCTATCATCTATCTGCCTTTCTATCGATTTATCTATCGGGATATATATATATATATATATATATATATATATATATATATATATATATATATATATATATATATATATATATATATATATATATATATATATATATATATATATATATATATATATATATATATATCAGATCAATGTGTGCTTCTACACGGATACTGAAACAAATATGTATTCTGAGCATGTGGTTTATGGGGAAAATGTCGATGCCGGTGATGGCAATCCAGATAAGCCTTACTTTGTAGATGACGTTCAATTTTATCCAACAATTGACCCAAACGAATGCTACCTCACTGCTAATCAGGATGAGTATTTCACTTCGTTGATGGGTGATCCTGTAAGTCTTATAAATATATATATATATATATATATATATATATATATATATATATATATATATATATATATATATATATATATATATATATATATATATATATATATATATATATATATATATATATATATATATATATATATATATCACGTCAAATACATAATATATATATATATATATATATATATATATATATATATATATATATATATATATATATATATATATATATATATATATATATATATATATATATATATATATATATATATATATATATATATATATATATATATATATATATTCACGTCAAATAGTAAATAATAATCTAAACTCATTCTTTTTAATAGCTTCATCAAATTCACCGACGAAGAATTTAATTAATTTAATTTATTCAAGAATATAATTTATTTGCTTTCCAATTCTCAGTAAATTTACTTTTCTAATCAAATAAAAAAAGTAATAGAAGTATTTCCTTCTCATTTAACAATTTCATATTAAAGGAGAATAATGTTACAATTTCACTAATAAACTTCAAAATATTTTTATCAACAATATATATATATATATATATATATATATATATATATATATATATATATATATATATATATATATATATATATATATATATATATATATATATATATATATATATATATATATATGAGCACAGTCCTTCTTGGCTGTTCCACTTGAAATCTTTCCCCCCCCATCCCTCTTCTCTTTGTGTAAAGCTTTGAAAGTCTCAGTTCTTCAGATTGAGCTTTTTTGAATCATTAGTTGTGTATATCTTCCGCTTCTTTAAAATCGAATATATTTCAGTTTGTGGTTTGAAACATATCTTGTCTTCATAATTAATAATAATTACAAGTACTGAATCTTTAATTGATCTAAAATCTCGTGTTTGAAACTTGTGATTCCTTTTTGCGTTTATTCTTTGGTTTTGGTGCCATTTCTTGAGAGTTCAACGCTTTGCAGATTTTGTTTTCTGACTAATTTTGTAATTTCTCTAACTTCCTTATCAAAATTCCTCCACCGCCTTTCTTTCCAATCTCAAAGAGTACTTCAATCTGGCTTCCATTACCACACACAGATACAATCCTCCGACAAAAACGACAAAGATCTTGAGGGGAATGCTTAATACCTTCTTCTTCATTTCTGTTTAAATCCATCCGCTGTTAATGAGTCTGTTGCTAATGGCTCTGCAATTCCTTGTTACGGTGAACTCGCCACTACCTTTGGCCTGCCTCAATTCTGGCATTTTTTTCAGTGGACATTCCTGGTCGCAGATGGAGTAAAACCTTTGCTAGGGATTGATTTCTTTCATCATTATGGTCTACTCATCGATTGTAAAATTTCACCATTTTAAACTCCAAAGCAGACATTCGATTTTAACTTTGTTTCTTGATATGAAGTTCCCACTCCTTTCTTTTTAACATTTTTATTTTCTCTTCGTTGGTAGAACATTGTTAAGGAAGTTCCTTAACTTAACTTTGCCTCTTAATCCTCTTTGTATAGTTTAATAGGCTGTAAATTGTAGATGCCCCTCATGTTTTTGCCAGAGTGTGGCGCCTAGCGGAAGACAAGCTAACTATCGCAAACACGAATTTTCTATTCTCATAAAAGACGGTATCATTCGTCCTTCTAAATCCCCTTGACCTTCTCACCTTCACCTCTTACCTAAGGAGGAACCAGGTCACCAGATCAGTGGAGACATTGTAGAGATTTTAGAGCCCTTAATGATGTGACCGCTATTCTTTACCTCTGATCAATAGCATATCAGCAAAGCTGCATGGCGCATCAGTCTGTAGTAAAGTGGATCTTCTGAGGTCCTACCACTAAACCTCTATCTATCTAGATAATGTTTAGAAAACCTACTTCATCATTTCATTTGGTCTTTTTGAGGTCATTTGGTTCTCGTAACGCTGGGGCACCTTTCAGCATTACATAGATTTTAGCTTTCGTGACATCCCTTTTGTATTTGTTTATGGGGACCCTCCAACTGAAAAAATTAACCCCATTTTTTTCAAAAGTTTAATAGTAAAATCCTTGCTTATTAAAAATATGTAAAATACTTTCCATAATTCCAAACGGTTCCTGAGAAAAAGGCTTTTGAAGTGACACCTGTCCGAATGACCTTGAATTTAAAGGAATATGAGGCCCCACAAAAGGAATTTTTTAAAACTTCTTTTAAAACATTTTGTGACATTTCTATAAAAAAATTCTCCTGATTGCAAAAATTTAATTAGTTTCCCATAACTCCATAATGGTTACTGAGATATGACCACTCAAAGTCTGGCATGACCCGCAATTTTTTTAAAAATTCAGTAACCCCAACTTTTAGGGGATTCAAATTTCCTCCATCTGTTTTTTTTAGAAGATTTTTAGTAAAATCTTTGCTGATTCCAAATCTGTAATTAGTTTTTCGTAATTTCCAAATGGTTCCTGAGAAAGACTCTTCAAGTAACATATGTCTAACAACATTGAACCTGTCGGCATATGCCAACTACAAAGAAATTTTTATTATTTTTTTGTGATATTTTTTATAGAAAATAATATCCTGATTCCAAATATGTAAATTAGTTTTTCATAATTCAAAATGGTTATTGAGATATGACCACTCAAAATATTCTCAAAGGAGGACCCTCCAATATAAGAATCTTTCTTATTTTTGGGAGGGGAAAAAATGGGGGAATTTTTTATTTTAACAGTTTGTTAGTAAAATCTTTGTTGATTCCAAATCTGTGATTAGTTTTTGATAATTCCCAACGCTTCCTGAGCGACTTCTCAAATAACATATGTCGAGTGACCTACCTCCTAGGACTCGTATAAAGAAAAATTTTCCTTGTTTCTTTGATGTGACATCCTTTTAGAAAATGTTCTGATTCCAAATATGAAATTATTTTTTCATAATTACAAATAGTTACTTTACTGAGATATGGCCAATCAAACATGGAATGTTTTTTATGTACGACAATAAGCGAATTTTGGTTTTCTGCGATTTTTTCCAAATAACACTTTTCAAATAAAAAAAAAACGAGTTTATAGATGTTTTTCAAACTTTCTATGTGAATTAGAGATAGTTAGAGGAAGATATTCACCAAAATTTGATTCCAAAAGCTATTGCGGTTCACATTAAAATTGCCAAAAAAATGAACATTTCAAAATTTTAAACTATTATTGATTTTCTATAACATATGCTCTTTAGAGAGCTATATATGTTTTCAAAAGAAAAATAAAAATATTTAAATTATTATATATTTTATAAGGGATTTGGTGAAAAAAGTAAAATGGGAAATAGGGTGGGGAGGGGTGTTCAATCCCCTATATAAAAAAACCCACTTCATAGATCTTGCTACTGCTATAAATTTCAACTTTTTAATAGATATACTTTTCACACCGTTCTTTTCTCATGTCCACAGGAAATGGTCGATTTTCCGGTTGGAGGGTCTCTTAAATGAATGACTTTCTCATTTTCTCTTCTTCAGAAGAGGAACACACTTTCCACCCTCGTCAGGTCTTCCATCTTTTTCATGAGCATTTATTACGCTTATTCCTTGACAAATGCCTCTTCTTCCAGTATTCCTTGGACTTTCTACTCCTCTCCTGCTAATAAAATCAGAAATTCCTTCCTATCCACGCCCTATAGATCATGCTTCCTTTCGTAGGTTTTTTGTATATATTCGAATTTTACTGCCAGCTCATTCCCAACTTTGTTCACACTGTCTGTCCTCTTACTAACCCTATAAAGGTTTGTCCTGCCAAGTCTTCTTCTGTTCCTTGGACCGATGAAGCTCTTTGTGTCTTTTAAGACATTAAAGGGGCTATTTCGTGGTCTTCTGCCCTCCCTTTGCCCACTCTGATGTGACGAACTTCCAACTGGTCACAGACGTATCGTCAATCGCAATAGGAGCTGCTTTGCATCCGATGGTGAACTGTACGCCGGTACCCATCGATTTCTTCAGTAAGAAACTTTCTGAAGAGCAGCGAATATATTCTGATTTTGATAGTAAACTCATTGCTGCCTATGTATCTATTATACCCTTTAAGTCTTTCCTGCAGGGTTGTCACGTCACTCTGCGGGTAGACCATAAAGCTTTAGTTGCTGTTTTTTTACAGCCGGACTACAGCTGAGAGTGATCGTCAGCAACTTCATTTGTCCTTCATGACGGACTAAGTTTTCTCAATGATTCACTTAAAAGGCTCCGACAACGTTGTCGCTGACACATTCTATCGCTCTGTCTCTTCCGTTAATCTGGATCCTGTAGACCTCTCATCCATTGCTCGCCTTCAGGACACAGATCCAGTACTCTCCCCTCTAATAGACAGATTTAAGTCTTTATCTTTGTTGACAACCTCTCAATGTAGTGTGACGTTTTGATACCTCATTCAAGCACTTTTGTTCTTACCTAACGATCTTCCTAGCATGGTCCATCCTGTTGCCAAAGTGCAGCTTCGACAAGTTATTTTTGACCCAACTTGGATAAGAATACTTGAGTATGGGTTAGGGAGTGCTACCAATGCCAGGCTTCCAAGATGTATCGACATTCAAAGTCTCCTGTAGAAGCATTGAAAATTCCATCACAGCGTTTTGAGACGGTTCTCAATGATATTGTCGGCCTTTTTCCTTCTGCTTCTTCTCCTGGCATCCCTCTACCGTTTATCGCTACATCCTAACCTGCACTGACCACAATACGAAATGAATGGAAGCTTTTCCCATGTCCTTCATTTTTTATATTTTCTTCCAGTGGATTTCCAGATTTGAGGTGCCACTTTACATTATCATAGACAAGGGTACCCAGTTCGAAAGTGAGTTCTTCTCAGAACTCTCTCATTTGATTGGTTTTCACCGGCTTCGAACATCTGCTTATCATCCAAAGTCTAACGGCCTTAGGACCTTAAAAAATGTTTGACCTCCAGGAAGAATGATTGGCTGATTTTTCTAAACTTGCGTTACATCCCCAATGACTCTGTGTATGTATTCACTGTTTCAGGCTGATACTGACAAAGTTCCTTTGTGCTCTGTTGGTCTCTTTGTTTCTTCTCTTCAGAACAAGCAGGACTTCAACACCTTCATGAAGAGATTTATATCTCACATGAAAGAACTTTAGTTTCGCGTGCTTCAGCCTTTGTATCCGTCCCAGGATACTTCTTGTATATCAGAAGTTTTGAAAATATGTACCCATGTATATGTCCGGGTCGATCGTATTCAGAAAAGTTTATAGAGACATCTTATACAGGTCCTTTCTTAGTTCATGAGCACTTCGTCCTGTGCTTTGAACTTCAGCTCCATAATGGTAGGTCGGACAATGGTCTCTATTGAACGTTTAAAACCCGCTTTTGTACCTGTATTCAATTTGTCGGCATTTTCTGCTTCTGCCGCATCCGCTCCTTTATCTGCAGAGTCTGATCCTTCCTCTTTCGCCTCTGCATCCGCTCCGCCATCTGTGAGTTCTACATCTTCCGCATCTTCCACATCCACTCCTTCATCCGCAGAATCTGCGGCTTCTGATCCTAGGCACCTCTCCTACGGATTCAGAATCAACATTTGTAGTGTCTCCATCTCTTCCTCAGTTAGCTCCTTCGGCTTCGACCGAGCCTATAGTTCAGAGAAGAAGGAGTCCCCACTTTAAAATGGTTTCTTTTGCACCAAATCCTTTTATTAAATACTATTAGGTGTTCTACACTAGCGCGGGGGCTAATATATAGTCACTATAGTGGGTACAGTCCTTTTTAACTTTTGAATTCTTTCCCTCTTTCTTCTCTACTTTGTGTGAAACTTTGAAAGTGTCAGTTCTTCTGTTTCCGCTTTTGTGAATCATTAGTTTTGCATATCTTACGCTTCTTTAAAGTCCAATATACTTCAATTTGAGTTCTTTGAAACATCACAAGTCATTCCTGACTAATATCTCATGGCTGCAAAAAATAATAATTTAAAGTGCCAAATCTTTAATTTATCTATATATATATATATATATATATATATATATATATATATATATATATATATATATATATATATATATATATATATATATATATATATATATATATATATATATATATATATATATATATATATATATATATATATATATATATATATATATATATATATATATATATATATATATATATATATATATATATATATATATATATATATATATATATATATATATATATATATATATATATATATATATATATATATATATATATATATATATATATATATATATATATATATATATATATATATATATATATATATATATATATATATATATATATATATATATATATATATATATATATATATATATATATATATATATATATATATATATATATATATATATATATATATATATATATATATATATATATATATATATATATATATATATATATATATATATATATATATACATATATATATATATATACAACAGGATTTTATTGACTTAGATACAAGTATTTACTTTGCCCGTGGTCACATGGCTCCAAATGCAGATTTTCTCACGGATATGGAGGCAGATGCAAGTTACCATTATTTGAATGCTGTTCCACAGTGGCAAGTTTACAATGGTGGAAATTGGATGGTAAGTCTGTTGAGCAGAATTTTTAATTAAGCTTGTCCACTGATTGTAGAAAAAGCTTTTATTCTTACATATTTTTTCTGTTTTTTTTTTTTTCTTTTTAAGTATTTGGAATCTGACGTCAGAGACCTTGCTGAAAGTCATCGCTCAAATCTCCATATATTTACTGGTCCTTGGCAAAATTTGGTTCTCAATGATGTTAATAATAATCCAACAACTATTTACATTTGTAATTCTCAAGAATGAAAAAATTATTCCTGTTCCAGCACTTGTATGGAAGGTAAGAAATTAATACTTACTCTATTTGTTTTCGGAAAATTTTTCTAGAAGGCGGAATAATTTTATTCCATAAAAGAGAAATGTTGCAAATCTTTCTTTAGTTTCTGTTTAAAAGTACGAAAGAGGCAGAATTTCGACAAATGTACACGGACTTGTGTAAAAAACACTTGATTTTTATGAAATTATTCGGATTCCATTCCTCAAGGTCTCTGTCACCGTGCTGAAAGGAACTTAACCCAAATCAAGTGTCAGGTTTGGAACACCAAGAAGCTGCAAATTATACCTCATGCCCCAACAATAACCAATCAACTAACTCACAATTTTATGCCCAGGTCTTGAATTAACTTTTCATCCCAATGAACTACAATCTCTGTCTGAGTTACGAAAATATCCTAGAAGCGAGAAGCCGTCATTCGATGATGAACCTTGCTTTGTCGATAAATTAAGAGACGATTGATGTTAAGCTCAACATTATGAACTAGTTGTGAGACAGCATGTTTTGATAAAACAATGTCGTTTTACGTTTGAAAAGCTTCACTTGATAATTCAGGCTGATGTATATAACAGGGAGGGATGCTTTTGTTGACTCTCTTTGTAAATTTTAGAGGAAGAACACTGTACGAAGATTGAGTTTCATCTAGTGCTTCTAAACTATTGTCGGTTCTAGTACAAGATTACTATTCACGTTGAACTACCGTTGCGAAATGCTTGCCTCTTCAAAAGCTCTCATCTCTATAATTTACAGTAAGAATTTTTTGCCCTGTCCATACATTCCCGACAACCCTTGTTCTCTTGTGAGGAGAAGCTTCCAATTTTCTTGGGTCTTGATTATCATTAGATTCTCAATTATCTCTACTACGAGATTCAGCTCGAAATTCATAGATCATATTACGTATTAGATAATATACTTGCCGTTTCACAATTGCTTTCCTTCTTGTTATGGAGATATGAAAAGTTTCCTACTATTTACTGAGAAGTTAGACCCTTTAAATATATATAATAAGCAATGAAATTGAATAGCAGTTTGGTGGCTACTTCCCAAATTCAAGTAAACGAAGAAACGCGGTAGTGACTTTATTCCATTTTCTAAGTTTCCCAAAGAAAGTTGCAAAGTTTAAATCATTTGAACAATCACAGACTGAAATTCCTTGAAATCAGGATTACGTCATCTAAGTACACAGATTACCGTTATCCATACTTTTATAGTATTGCATTTCTTTACTTAATATAGTTTTACTTTGGTACTGTCAATAGAACTAAAGAGATATAAAGTATTTTTGTATTTGAGATCGTCTTATTTTCAATCGCAATATCTATTTTCAATATATATATATATATATATATATATATATATATATATATATATATATATATATATATATATATATATATATATATATATATATATATATATATATATATATATATATATATATATAAGTAATATATATATATATATATATATATATATATATATATATATATATATATATATATAATATATATATATATATATATATAGCGCCGTCCGAAGCGATGCAAGGACCCCCATTGGGCATAACCCGTGGAGTGATAGGTTGGGCTAGACCATTCCGTTTCACTCTGTTGCCTTTTGGTTCTTTCTCTTTTCATGTTTCACCTTCTCAGAAAGTCTCTAGTATACCCTCGTCTCATATTAGAGTATCCATGCTCCCTACCTTCTTCACCCTATTTCTTCACATGTTCCTACAAATTTACATGCCCTTACTCATACATTACCTTTTAAGACGTACCAAAATGGCGAAACTAAAAGCTGCCTCAGAGATGTTTGAAGGGGCTGCATCCAAAGAATTCTCCTCATCAACCTCTCACCCCATCATCACTTGGCAGTTGGCGGCCTCCGATGATGGGGATGGTTCCGACAATACCCTGCATCCGGTTTGCCTCGGTGCACGGTCTTGTTTCTTCATTAATTTCTGCAACATTCGCGGTCTTTTTTCTAATTTTCCTCTTTTTCGAACATCATCTCTCTTCTTCTAAACCTCGTCTCTTGTTCTTAACTGAAACTCAGGAACTTGAGTGCACTGAGAAGCAAACCTTTTTCTTTTGCCTCCAACTGTCTTTATCCTCAATTTTCAGCCAAAGACGGATGTTGTGAATATGTGCACAATGATGTTGCTTGTTCTTGTGTCTCTAATTTGGAGTCTTCTGAATTCTCTACTTTATGGCTCTCTTACAATTCTACTACTAAATTTATTTGTTCTGTCTATTTATCTCCTAATTCTACTGACTATAAAAAATTCTTTGCCTATTTAAACTCCAAAATAGAGCACATTCCTTCTTATTCTCCTTTTTCTCCGGTTCTAGTACAAGATTACTATTCACGTTGCCTCTGTGCACGGTCTTGTTTTTTCATTAATTTCTGCAACATTCGAGGTCTTTTTCCTAATTTTCATCTTTTTCGAACATCATCTCTCTTCTTCTAAACCTCGTCTCTTGTTCTTAACTGAAACTCAGGAACTTGAGTGCACTTTTAAATTTATTAGGTGATTTTTTTGTTCACCACCGCCAATGGCTTTCATCTAGTTCTCATATGATTCAGTTGGTGAACTTGCCTATGACTTTTCTATCCAGAACAAACTTGAGCAGTTGGTGCATCTCCCTACCCGTATCCCTGATCGTCTTGGTGGTGAATCCATCATACTTGATCTTTTCTTAACTTCTAATCCTTCTCTTTATACTGTTAAACTCTTTTTTCTTTTGGGTTCATCCGATCACCTTATCTCCATTTCTTGTTCTGTTTCTTCAAGTCTTCTGCAAGAATAACCACAGATATTTCTGGGGTCTTTCTGGTATAACGAGATATTTCTGGTATTTCGGTGCTGCTAACCGATCTGACTTGCGGTTGTACTTTTCTGATTTTCCATGGAATGATTACTACTTTCGTGGGAGGGGTTCCTCGGAGTGTGCTGAGCGCATATCCTAGGTGATTCTCTCTGGCATGGAGGGGTACATTCCAGATTTTTCCCTTCAACGAAACCTAACAAACCTTGGTTCAACTCTTGTTCAAGGCAGGGATGTTGCCGTCAGAGATTACCGTCATCTTCAAACTCCAGAAACTCATGCAACTTATATTTCATCCCGGAATCATGCAAAATTTATTATTCGTGATACCAAAAACTCTTTTTCCCGTCGTAAATGCAATAATCTTTCTGGTTCCTTTTCCTTATATATATCTTTATATATACTAACCTTGCTTCTCCCTCTTTCCCTCATCTAGTTTCTTCTGATAGCACAACTGCCATTTTACCTACTAAAGCTGAACTCTTAACTCAAACTTTTGCCTCTAACTCTATCTTAGAAGATTCCGGAGCTATTCTTCCTCCTTCAACCCTCTCCATCCCATTTTTGTCTAATATTGTAATTTCTTCTAAAGATGTCATTTCTGTTCTGTCGGAGCTTAACACTAAGAAGGCGTATCGTCCTGATTGTATTCCTCCTGTGGCTCTCAAAACTTGTGCTTCCGAGCTTGCACCCTGTCCTGGTAAACTATTTCGACTCTGTCTCTCCACTTCGACCTTCCTTCTTGCTGGAAACGTGCGCTCGTTCAGACTGTGCCGAAGAAGGGGAACTCTCTCAACCCTTTAATTATTATCCCATTTCTTTAACTTCCATTCTTTCTAATGGTTTTCGAAACTATCCTCAACAGAAAGATTTGGCAGCACCTTAATTCTTCTAATCTTATATCTGATCGGCAAGTATGGCTTTTGTAAAGAACGCTCTACTAGTGATCTTCTTTTCCTTCTCTCTGACTCTTGGTCCTCCGCTCTTCGGCATTTTGGTGAGTCTTTCGCTGTGGCGCTGGATATATCGAAAGCCTTCGACAGAGTCTGGCACAAAGCTTTGATTTCCAAACTTTCCCTCTTTCGGAATCTATCCTTCTCACTGTCACTTTTTTTCTGATTTCTTATCTGGTCGTTCTATAGCAGCCGCTGTAGACGGCCACCTTTCTTCTTTTAAATTTATAACTCTTAAATTCCTAACTCTTTTTAATTTTCATCAATAACCTTCTCTCTAATATTTCGTCTCGTATCTACTCCTATGAAGATGACTTTATTCTCCATTCCTCCTTTCAATTTGAAAGACGCCCCTCACAACAGCAGTTAATTCATGCAAGAAGTGTGGCCATGTAGCAATTGACCTCTGATCTTTCTCGCATTTCGAATTGGGGAAGAGAAAATACGTTCGTTTTCAGTGCCTCGAAAACTCAATTCCTCCATCTTTCTACTCGATAAAACTTTCCAAACAAATATATTTTTGAAAACACTCGACACAAACCTTAATCTGTCCTTAATGTTCCCGGTGTTTCTTTTTCTCGTAATCTTTCTTGGAAGGATCACATTACTTCTCATTCTAAACAAGCTTCTAAGAGGTTGGGTGTTCTGAGGTACCTTCGTGATTTTTTACGCCACCCAAGTTGTTTGTTTCTTTACAGGGGTGTTGTTCTTCCCTGTATGGAGTAAGCCTTACATATCTGGAGTGGTTCCACATATTCAGCTCTTCTCGAAAAGGTTGAGTCTAGGGCTTTTCATTTTATAAATTCTTTTGCTCTTATTAACTCTCTCAAATCTCTTTCTGCTCGTCGAATTGTTGCGTCACTTTCTCTATACTATCGCTTTTACAATGGACACTGCTCTTCCGAACTCTCAAGTCGCATACCTCCTCCATTGAGAAGGGCTCGTGCGATTCGACTTTCTGCACATTCTCATCCTTTCTCTGTCCAAATCTTCGATCCCATACATTTACTTCCTTTGACTTGCACACTTTTAAACGTTGAGTATTGGGTCACTTCGGCCTTATCAAGAACGCAAAACAGACGTCTCTCTCGTAACCAAGTACGTAAGATTCTAAAATATAAAGTAAATGACAGCAAAATTCAAGAATGCAAAACTGGACACGCGAAAAGATGTCATAA
>SEYY01003528.1:37500-38613 GCA_009176605.1 Armadillidium nasatum
ATATATATATATATATATATATGTATATATATATATACATGCCAAATTGTCACACCACGGTTGAAATCATTCGAGAAGATTCTAAATGTAGGAGCCGATGGTCTAGAGACTATTTTTCGTTTCGTGCATGTGCACAGATATCCAGTAAGTACGTTTACAACCTAAGTTGCCGCAATACGGAGACGATGTAATAACAAGATGCCCATATCCATATGAATTGAGAAGTCGACAAACTTCAGTTGTGTTTGGAAAGGGCTACTCGTCATTTGTCAAGTGATGAATGTGTGCAGATAGTAGCATTGGAAGCATAGGGACATAGGCATCGTTACCTCGGATGTATGTTCAAAGTTGCACACACAAGCTTCGAGAGAGTCGTACATTGGTACATGCAGACCAACGAATATCGTAGACGACTGGGCAAATCAGCCGACTATCAACAACACATCATGAAGACCAATTTATTCGGCTACGCGGAGTACTGAAGCTCTTCACAACAGCAAGAGGCCTCCAAAGACAGTTGGTGCAAGTAAGTGGAACGGGTATAAATACTGCTACGGATCGAAGACGGGTTCGCGAACACCGGTATCGGCCTGAAAGGCTGCAAAAGGGCCATCTCTCACGAGAGGTTATCGTACAGAGAGGGTCTCATATGCACGCTTATATGTTCATTGACACTCCGCCAGTGGAGACGTATCCTATTTACGGGCGAGTCCAGATCTAATTTCTATAGTTCCGATCGACGTCCAAGAGTGTATCGGCCACCCAACGAACGATATTCAGCTTGTAAAATCCAAGGAAAGGTGCCATACGGTGGTGGATCTGTTATTGTCTGAGGAAATATTTGTCTAACCGCCCGTACATACCTCCACATCCTTCGTAAAGAGTCCCTGACCCTTATACCCCTACATCGGTCCGGAGTTCACCCTTATGCATGATCATGCCCAACCTCACACATCGAGGTGTGTACGAGAATAACTAATGGGGGCACAACTCGTCATGTTCCGATGGCCCGCGTACAGTGCAGACTTGAATTCCATTGAACATGTATGGGACATATTGAGACGAACACTTTGACAGCTCAACCCACCCTCAATGATCTGAACAACCTTCCGG
>SEYY01003529.1:10000-83349 GCA_009176605.1 Armadillidium nasatum
CACCACTTGGGAGTTTGCGGCCTCCGATGATAGTATTCTTTTCAGCCACTAAGACTTTGCTGCCAACTTGCACTAGACTCTCTTCTCCAAGACTTCACCTCTTATTCTTTTCTGAAATTCAAGTGCTTGAGCATTCTGATAGCAAGACTTTTTCTGTTTCCTCTTATTGTCTCTATCCTCAGTTTCAGTAAAAGGTTGTTGTTGTTGTGCAAATGTGCGCAACGATTTTGTTTGCTCTCGTGTTTCTAATTTGGAGTCTTCCGAATTTTCCTCTTTGTGGCTAATGCTCTCTTGCCATTCTACGACTAAATTTATTAATTTTGTTTATTTATCTCCTAGTTCTACTGACTATCCTAGATTTTTTAACTACCTAAACGCCAGAGAACATTCTCTCTTCTTCTTTCTCGCAAATCTTAGGTGATTTTACTATTCACAAACTGCCAATGGCTTTCTTAAAGTTCTCATGATACACCCAGTGAACGTGCCTTTCAATTCTCCATTCAAAATTACCTTAAGCAGTTGGTGCAGCTCCTTACCCGTATCTCTAATCGGCTTGGGATGAATCCAACATTCTAGACGTTTTTCAAAACTTGTCCTTATAATACTGTTAAACTCTATTGACCTCTGGGTTCCTCTGATAACCTTCTTATCTCTGTATCGTCTTCTATTTTTTCAAATATTTCGCAATAAAGACCCATGCCTATTCTGAGGAAATATTTGAGGCATTTCGGTGTGCAAGCTGGTCAGACTTGTGGTTGTACTTCTTCAATTTCCTTGGAATGAATATCGCTTCTAATCTTTGTTTTGATAGCCAGTATGGCTTTCATAAAAAATGCTCTACTGGTGATCTTCTCTCCCTTTTCTCTGACTCTTGTTCCTTTGCTCTTCGGTTTTTCAGTAAATCTTTTGCTGTCGTGCTTGACACACAGAAAGCTTTCGATAAAGTATGGCACAAAGCTTTGATTTCCAAACTTCCCTCTTTAGGAATCTATCCTTCTCTCTGTGATCTTCAGATTTCCTTTCTGGCCATTCTACAGCAACTGTTGTAGATGGCCACCGTTCTTCCTTTAAATCTATAAATAGTGGTGTTCCTTAGGAATCTTGGTGTATTTCTTTTTCTCGTGGTCTTTCTTAGAAGTATCACATTACTTATCTTCCTAAACAAGCTTCCAAGAGGTTGGGTGTTCTGACGAGCCTTCGTAATTTCTTTCACATCACCTCAGTTGCTGGCTCTTTATAGGGATTTTGTTCGCCCCTGTTTGAAGTATGCCTCACATATCTGGGGTGAAATATGGGGCTTATTCATTTTCTGCGATCTGTTTCTGGCCGTCGAATTGTTGCGTCACTCCGTCTATATTATATTACAATGGATACTGCTCTTCTGAGCTTTCTTGTCAAATACTTCCTACACTGAGAAGGGCACATGTTACACGCCTTTCTACACAGTCTCATCCTTTCTCTGTCCAACTCTCTGATCCCCGGCTTAACAATTAAGTTCAATTTTACATGTACTCAACTGAAAAAATCTGGAACGTCCATCTTTTATCTATTTTTCCAACTTACTTCGACTTGCACATTTAAACGCCGTGAATCGAGGTGTATCAGCATTTAAGTTAACTTGACCGGATTTCCGATTTTCTCCATCTCTGATGGGAATTGGTAGGGCTCTGGCCTTTGTAGACCAGGATATATATATATATATATATATATATATATATATATATATATATATATATATATATATATATATATATATATATATATATATATATATATATATATATATATATATATAATATAATAATAATAAAAAAAAATTGTGTCAAATTTCAGTCAAGGGAAGAAGCCATTAGTTTCCTTTCATGCAAGATTTTGGTATCGGTCATTTTTTGCCGATATTGATACATAAAAATTTTACATACTGATAACCGATACTACAAAATTTGCCTATTCCGATACTCGACTCCATCTCTAATATATATATATATATTATATATATATATATATATATATATATATATATATATATATATATATATATATATATATATATATATATATATATATATATATATATATATATATATATATATATATATAACAAGCCTTTAAATTGAAAGCAAAATCTGAGATCTTGACTTAGTATGAATTTTCTTTTGTGACCTGCTTTACCTTATATTTAACTTTGGAAGAATGAGGGTGTTTAATCACTGCTGGAAACTTCGTTAAAAATTCCTTCAAATTTTTATTTATTTTACTTCTGATTGTCCTTGCTGCGTATTCTTGCTTACTTGATGTTACCCAACATGGTACAACATTATGGGCATCCACCTGAAATTATTAATACTAAATTTTAACATTTATGAGCAAACTTTTGAAACTTGAGGGAATAAAAATATTTTCAAATAGTGATTACAAAAAAACATTTTTAAACAAGCTGATCTATGTTTATGACATTTTTTTAAAAGACTTTCTTAAATATATGCTCGTAAAAAGATAATCAAGGTTAAAAATAGCTAAAATGACTAAACTTTTGTGGTTGCAAAATAAACTTCCTGGATGCAATTTTCAATAATTTAAAAAAATATTCCATTAAAAGTACAAAAATGAAGTATTTATTACATATAATAAAAGGAAAAACTATTAACCTGCCCAAATGGTACATTCCCTGGTAAACTATTTTCAATATCTTTCACCCACTGTAAGGGTAGTCTTAAAGGTGCAAAATCTGTGACAACTCCTCCCATATTTTCTTCTTTAACAAATTTTGGTAAAACTTCTTTTGCCTGACCAAGGAGTAAATGAAAGGAGATATTTAAAGTTTGACAGTCACTCTCAACTTCTTGAAGTCCTAATAATAAAATCAAACAACCTTTGTCAGTCAAAAAAATAAATATTTTCAAAATAATTCAAAATATATATCTTAAAAAAGATTTTAAACTGAAATAACAGTAACATAAAAAGTAGTATTTGAAAATAATGAAGAATACAATATTGACGAAAAAGAATCGAAACTGAATAACATGAAGTCAACAAAAGAAAGAATAAAACTATAAGAAGTTTTATATATATATATATATATATATATATATATATATATATATATATATATATATATATATATATATATATATATATATATATATATGTATATATATATATATATATATATATATATATATATATATATATATATATATATATATATATATATATATATATATATATATATATATATATATATATATATATATATATATATATATATATATATATATATATATATATATATATATATATATATATATATATATATATATATATATATATATATATATATATATATATATATATATATATATATATATCTTTAAGTAAAAAATCATAATGTCTTAAAGTAGCATCTAAGAACTTTGGCACTAGACAAAAAACGACATGTAAGGGCAGTTGATGTTTGAGAGCCAACCTCTGTGCAAAAAGAAGGGCCCAATTATCTGAAATTTAAAGATTACCTTCCATAAAGAAAGAAATTTTAACCATTGGGTGATAAAGAAAAACATTTTCTTCTCATTGTCTCGCTGTGTCATCAATTGTAATAATTCATCTGTATAATGCTAATATATCTATGGTCTTTATTCAAAATATTATTATTTAAATTAAGTAGTTTATGGTGTAAATGTAGATTTAAATCAGATAAGTAATTTCATTTTATGGATTCTTAGTTCTTTTAACTGGTTTATATTTTCTTATTGTAATCGTATTTTCAAATTATGACATGTAATTTAAGATAAAAATAAAAAATATACCGCTATCATAAAACTGCTACTACAATTTACAAAATTGCATGTAAAATTAATACAGGTTTTCAAAAAAACTTTTAAAAATATATCACCTTGTACTCTTTGATCCCGTGACATCCAATATACAACACCATCACATTTTTCAGGAATATGTAACTGCTTACTCAGCATTCTTACACGATTCTTGTTAAAACTGAAATCTGTTACACTTCTAGCAACCTAAAAAAAAAATTAAACATATTTGAATATTACAGAATTTTAATTTATTTCCTACACTAGACAAGTAATTATGATGATGATAGTTATCAATAGCTGACATTGTAAAAAGAGGTGAAATAGTAACTCTAATAATAATGGTAATTCAGTTTGAAACTGAATTACCAATATTTTACACTACTATAATATTTAATATAATATATTAACAAATAATATTAATAACAATAAGAAAATTAATATATTCTAATAAATATTTTAGGTGTTTACCTCATTTCTTTCTGATTCAAGTTTTTCAACAAAAGTTTCATCTATCAATTTTATTTTTTTTGAAGATCCTTCTAAACCTCCTTTTCTCTTCTTTGAAGTCATTGAAAAATGCCTGATAGCTTTTTTTTGAATATTTAAAAATGGAAAAGTATGACCAATATATTTTTCAATTCTCATATGAGTACCTAATGATTAGAAGAATTTATATTCATACTTTGGATTACTTATGGTAATGAAATTTTAAAAAAAAAAAAAAATTGGCTATATAATGCTTTCATTACAACTTTCACAGAGAAGAATACTATAAAAAACTAATATATAGCTGATATGTACTTTGTGAAGCTCATGTATATATCATACTATAGTGTGTTTTCAATATTTTGTGGTGTCAAAGAATCCTAATTCTAAATTTCATGTTGTTGAATATTTCTTTGAATTTTTTATTTTTTTTAAAATTGAAATACTGTAGTTTTGCAATTATAAATAATTTATTAGCTTTAAGAATAAAAAAAAAAACATTTAATTACCTGTATAATTACGAAATAATGGTATACATATACAGGTGTATAATAATTGAAAGATAAATTTTCCTTTTTCATACATACCTTTTAAACAAATCTTTTAAATTTGACAAAGAAAATTTCAAGCTCTTGATAAGATTTATAAATTCCATAGAAATGCAATTTACATATAAGATTTTACTTTAATCATGATGTAATTTCCTATGTATAAGTATTGAAATTATTATTATATTGAAGAAAAAATATTCAAGAAAAATATACCAAAAATACAATAAGCATTAACTTAAAAGTGAGCTTCATGTCAACAGAAAAAATGTTAAAATATCAATGAGAAAACATGGTAAAAGCACAGGTAAAAGTTTGACTTTTAAAATGTAAACTTTGATAAATTCATAAACATGTTTAGAACTATTGATTGAAATAGGATTTTAAGGGCCAAACCCGTTCTTAAATGATAAAATTTTAAGTTGATTTTAGTAAAACTGTTAGAATGTTTTTCAGTCAGAGCAATTAGAGAAAAAAGAACTGAAAGCTCAACTGGTGGAATAGAGAGATAAGGGATGAAATTGGAGATAGGAACATAGGAAAATAGAGACAGTTAGAAGCCACAAGGGCCTATCGATACTGTCCCAGTCCAAACAAATAATAATAATAATACTAATACATGCATGAAAAGACTAGGTCTATCCTTCCCTAGTTATCAGTTCATTCATGCAAAGATAAAAGCAAAACCAAGCCCAACTACGCATGCAACATTCAATGATGAATGAACCATCACCCACTACAAAATAACTGCCATTAGGCTTAGTCATAGGTTGATCTGTTGATCTAAAAATTCATATATACCCAGCCAATTTGGCTTAGTCAAGTTATATTATATAATACCTAAACCATCCATATATCTATCTAGCCCCCTTTTAAATTTGACAAGAGAATCACAGTCAACAATCTCTTCTGGCAAGTCATTCCAAAAATTAACAACTCTATTACTGAAAGAGTATTTTCTTAGATCGAGATGGCATGGCTTCTTTTTAATTTTCTTATCATGTCCTCTAGTTACTCTTCCACGGTCCAATCATAGTAAATTGATATATTTACCGTGGTCCAATATAAAGTATTTTTCAATCTCTGTATTACTGTCAGATGCAAATATTTTGTAAACTTGTATCATATCCCCTCTGAGAAATCTCCTTTCAACTGAGAACATTCCTAACTCCTTCAACCTCTCTTCATAGCTCTTATTTTCAAAGCCAGAAATCATCCTTGTTGCTTGACATTGTACTCTCTCCAGCATATCTATGTCTTTTCTTAAATGAGGAGCCCAAACTTGTGCACAATACTCTAATGTTGGCCTAACATAGCTATTATATAGCTTGCTTATAACCTCTTTGCTCTTGTAAACTACATTGCGATTAATTATACCTAACATCTTATTAGCTTTATTCCTTGCTTCCAAACACTGATCAACCACTTCAGATTACTGCTAATAATCACACCTAAATCCTTTTCTTGGTCCACAGTCTCAAGCCACTTCCCATTCATTTCATAATTAAATCCTTCATTTGAGTAACCTACATGAAGAACTTTACATTTTTTACTATTAAAGTTCATTTGCCACCTCTCTGCCCAACCAAGAAGTCTATCTAGATCACCTTGAAGCTTTATGCATCCATCATAACCATCTCTTTAATCCAATTGTGTACCATTCCATCTATACCATACTGTGACAACTTTTGCATCAGCCTAACATGGGGTACCTTATCAAAAGCTTTGCTAAAGTCTAAATATATGACATCAACTGGATCACCCCTGTCTATACATTCAGTAATATATTCCATAAATTCTAGTAGATTTGTCTGACATGATCTACCCTTTCTAAAGCCATGCTGGGAGTTATATAGTATCTTGTTATCATCTAAATGCTTCTCTATATGACTTTTCAGTAACTTTTCCAAAATTTTCACAACCAGAGATGTTAAACTAACTAAGATAATCAAAAGTGGTTCAAAAGATTCATTTTGAAGACAGTATAACACTTTAATAATGGATTTGGGTACTTATTATGGGAGAACAAGTTATGCCGTTTTATTTGAGTAAAAATTTCCGCTTATTTCTAAGAAATCTACAGTCATGACGTCATTTTCGCGGGTAAATCGGGAGTTTTCGCGCCTAGTGACGAACAGAACGTTGTTTTTTTCCAAATCTTTAGAAAACTTGGTGTTTAAGTAAAACTTGGATGAGTACAAATCGGCTTAAAATTTTATTTTATAAAAGCAGAAAATTGCTTCAATTTGAAGCAATTCTCTGCTTTCCCCCTTCAAAAAAAAAAAAAAATAAAAAAAAAAAAAAAAATAAATAAAATATATATAGGATAAATATCGATATATTGGCTTAAAAAATATCATCGATATTCTTCGATACTATCGTTACAAAATATTAATTTCGATATATATCAGTACTCATTCGGCATCCCTACTTTTGAGTTTCGCGCAAGGTAAAAGTATTACTTAATAAATTTAAAATGGACTCATAAATAACAAAGGCTTATTTTAATAATCCAAAATATTTTTATATTTGTCTTTATTTATTTTCTTGATAAAAGTTTTACAGGAAAAATATGTTTAAAAAATTTCTCATTTAACGACGTGGTAACTTATGTTTAAAATAGGCAATTTTCTAGGACGAACCGTGGACGAACTTCATTAGAAAATTTAAACTCCTATGCAAAAGAGGCTTATCCCCGTTTGTGTATGAATCTCCCTATCCATCCGATCTATTATTATACGTTAGTTATCTAGACAATGTTAGCATGGTAATGTTAGTATATATATTGTGCCTCGCGGAAGAGCATTACGAGCTCTCATTACATGTGGACGAGTTTCACTCGCTCTGGAGTCTGGACTCGTGATAGCCTTTTGTCTGCCTGGAAGGACGGCACATACCCTCGTCGATGATGTCCGCTCTCAAAAATAAAAAAAAAGAAACTTTGGTTTCGCCTTTCAGTTATGAACTACTTGAGAGGAATCATTTGTAGCTATAATTTGCCCGTCCTCTTGCTTTCATAGTTTGGGTATTTGAAAGAGAAAATATACCCAAACTTTGATATACCCGAGAAGTCTTTTTGGCAGTATTTAACATTTTTTAAAGGTTATTAATAATTCAAAAATAAATTTAAATTATTAATGAGGTTGAGTAACAGAACAGAAAACTGTTTATCACTTAATGGTTATAAATCACCAAGGTAGCTGGGAAAAAGTAGTGTTACTAAGGGTTTCTGTGCTGTTTTCACTTATTCTTAATCTATTTAAATGTTTTAAATGAGAAAAACAGTTGGGTATATTTGTATGAGCTTTCGAATTGCTACCATAATGGTCACAATTAATTTTCAAAATACTCAAGCCATTTTCCATTCATGTCATAATTATGATCCTCATTTGAGGTACCGATATGAAGTACCTCATACTTTTTTGTTAGTGAAATTCATTTGTTACTTATCAACCATAGCAGGTTTAAGTCGTGATGAACTTTCTCACAACCTTCAAGATATATACAGCATATTCAATTTCACCAGTAACTTTAGTCAACTACTAAGAACTGTGTGAATTTCTTTATTAAAAATGCATAAACAATTTACCTGCAATATTTCTCATTATAAATAGTGGGAATGAATGCACTTATGTTTGTTCTCGTTATTAACAGTATATAATAATAACGGGACCAGTCACATGAATTTCTCATATAACGGAAACTAAGGGCAATTTTAGTTATTTCTTTCAACAACGTAATTTTTTTTATTAATACAGTGCACTTCATTTTATATTAACTAGTTGATGCAATATATAAGGGAAATATATATTATATATATAATATATATATATTATTAATAAGGTTTATATTTCTTTATATATATATATATATATATATATATATATATATATATATATATATATATATATATATATATATATATATATATATATATATATATATATATATATATATATATATATAAGTGCGCTGAACTTTAAGTTTTAATTCACTGTATCCAATTGATGAAAATGTATCCTTAACTAAATTTTAAGAAGTTTTACTATACTTTGCCATTTTCCCATATGGTATAGTTTTGTTTAACAAAAATGTTTAACACTTTATGTACTAGATCACGTTTGAATGCCTTTTTATTTTTGATTCATTAGGACTCTTCCAAAAATAACTACATCACGAATAACTAGCAATTCCAATTTTCAAGTCAACAACAAAGCACTTTAACGTGCCAAGATATTTTTAAAAATACTGACAGGAAGTCTAGGGATGGAGCGATACCAAAATTTTTACCGATACCTAAAATTCACCGTACCGATACTTCACTCCATCCCTAGTTATAAATGCCTCTTCAGTTATTTAAGCCACTTGAAATATCTTGAATACATAAAATCTCCTAGCACAAAAAAAAAAAAAAATCTTAATTATTTCTAATTATTCAATAAATTATAAAGTATTTGATTTTCAAATTAACACAAAAAATAGGGGTTTAAAAAGTAGCTCAAACTAAAATTTTCATTTAGCATCAACAGATTTTCTATTCTGAACTAGAATATTTATCAGCCACCACACTTCTTCAGAACAATTCACCTCATGCTGTACATTGATATTGAGTCAAGAGGTATAAAGTCGTTGTGAATCCTCAAACATGAATAAATACACCAACAAGGAATTTATTCACTTTCCAGTTTCTTCAAGTAGTACAACAATAAGTTGTAATGATTAAATCACTAAAAATTTTAAGAATTTTATCGAAATTTACCATCGTGGCAGAGAAGGTAAGGAAGGGTTTAAAATGATCATTAAAAATAATTTAAAACTTTTTAATTATTAAACTTTATAAAAATACAAAAACTTCTCGATAAACGCTCAATATATATATATATATATATATATATATATATATATATATATATATATATATATATATATATATATATATATATATATATATATATATATATATATATATATATATATATATATATATATATATATATATATATATATATATATATATATATATATATATATATATATATATATATATATATATATATATATATATATATATATAATATATATTATATAATTAAAAAAAAAAAAAAAAAAAAAAAAAAAAAATATATATATATATATATATATATATATATATATATATATATATATATATATATATATATATATATATATATATATATATATATATATATATATATATATATATATATATATATATATATATATATATATATATATATAATCACTTATTAGAGTTACTTGTGTTTTTATAAGCTTTTCCACCGTGTCTTGCAACAAATGTTTTAACATTATACTTGCGTTTACATCCTTCGTAATTCATGAAACGAATTTTTCCAAATATATCTCGTTCTAGCCATGACATCTGGTCATGAATTCCACATATGGAGATCATGCATCCTACAATTATAAATTTATAAAGATTAACGAAAAATATTAATAACAAAGTGTTCCTTAGCTAAGTTGAAGCATATTTTGCAAGTTTTAAACCTATCATGAAGTGACATGAGTGTGAAGATGGGTTAGATCACCTGCTTATTGAGCTAGGCATCAGCTTGATGAAGAAATAGAAAAGAAAATGAAAATCGACGAAGTGAGTAACTGTTAAAGAATGAGCTAAGAAAGTAAGTAGAAGTCGATTTTGGACGTTCATATCATTGAAACTCAATGAGCATAGTTAACTGAAATCAATATTAAAGAAGTTACAACTGAAATATTAATTTCCCATTAGAAGACGACAGTGAAGGAATCTGGTGAAGCAAAGTCGAAGAAAGGTAATGCTTGAGATTTGTATGATCTGAAGGAAATTAGAATTCTCAAATTTTATGAGCAAATTTATCTAGTTTCCAACGAGTTAACTGTGTCGTCCGGTCATTGAGTTGGTGCTCGAAAAAAGAGCATTTAAATAAATTGTTGAGGATGAGGTAAGCAGGATTTCCCAATTTTCCAACAAATTGCATACTCTATACTAACCCTATAAATCCTTCATTCATAGGTTAAGGGAGTTTTCCCATAAGGTCCATGGTTTAATAAGCGCCATTAGACTGAGGAAATATTTTACGGGAATACCAAAAATCAAAATATATAAATTTTTTTATTGCATGTGATTTGTTTGGAGATTTTCAGTGCCCAATTCAAAACGTTTTCTCAAGTAAAAGTTTATAAATTTTTAAGAAGAAAATTTACTAAAAAGAAACTTTTACATCTTAAGCAATAAGCTACCCGTACAAGGGAAATTTGCACTGAGCATCATGTGTATAAATTTGTAAGTCCAGAAACAAGGAAAACCTCTTACAAATATCGAATTTTTCTATTGATGAAAAATTATCTAGCATAATTAATGATGTAAACCGTCACAATAAAGGTGAATAAGTTTGGTCATTTAATAATAATAATAATAACAAAAATTTGTAGAAATGAAAGAAATTTTCCAAAGTTTCACACTGTCTAAGTATCTAAAAATAATATAATAATAATAATAAAAAACATATCTATCAGTCTTAACATGAACAAACAATAAACAAACTTACCGACATAACCACTAGGGTCTCGTCCATCCAAACTGTATCTGTCATTCAAATACATTGCAACTGATAAGGCTTCTTCAGGGGTTTTGGTCCATTCTAATATTTTCTTTGCCCAATACATTCGAAGAGCGCCATGCATTTTCCCTTCTTTAATTAACTGAATCTGTATATATATATATATATATATATATATATATATATATATATATATATATATATATATATATATATATATATATATATATATATATATATATATATATATATATATATATATATATATATATATATATATATATATATATCAGTGTAGACACTGGACCTCCCAGTAATTGAAAGGGATGCTAACTACTACAGCGGTAGTTTCTACAGTCAGTGACATCAGGGAAAAGTGAGTTGTACATTTTGATGACTATGGAGAAATGGTATGTAAATTATTAAATAAGCATACCTCACTTCATCTCAAGTAACAGGATGGCATGGTTTCAAATCCAACTTCTAGGGCTTTCTGTATTATCAATTATTAAAGTTTGAATGAGGGTACTGTTATACAATATTGTCTACATTTTGGTGATGTGTAGGGTAGGGAGATTAACCTATTAAATTAATAATACACTTTGCCGTATTATCAATTAATTACAATAAATCTACTAAAAGGCAAGTTTTATTCTCCATTTGATTAACCACTTCCGAGGTTCCAACCTCAACCTATTTGCCTATTGCAATACATGTATATCGTTTCGAGATGCTAACCACAAATTAAGCCTGCAAAGATTCGTTTATCCAATTGAATATATATATATATATATATATATATATATATATATATATATATATATATATATATATATATATATATATATATATATATATATATATATATATATATAAAAGGTTGTTGGTCTACATGTCTAATAACATAATGCAATCAGAAAAAATGAGTAACTAAGAAAGTACAATAGGAAATAAAAATTACTAAAGATTTCTGAAAAAATATAGGATATTTTTTTTTTTGTTAAAAAGATACAATGAATGTCCAAAATATGAGTATTTATGAGTAAGTGTTTAAAATATGAGTAGAAACACTTAACATACCTGGGCAGAGTTCCATAAATCGTCATGTGTTTTTGCTTTTTCAAGAGTTTTCTTGCTATATAAATAGGGTCTTACATCTTTTCTGCAAGTTTTAAACTGTCATATATATTAAAGCTATAAGTAATTTAGAATTAGTCTTTGACAATAATTTATTTAACATTTATAAACTACAAAAAACAAGTATATTGAAGACAAAAATATGCACATTTTATTTCTTTCTATTAACGATACAATGTACCAATTCTCTTCATTTTTATTTATACTTTTTTTTTAATTAAACATATGAAAGAATACTTTCAAATTCATCTTATGATTCGTGTTTGGGTAATTCCATGACAAGCCTATGCAAATAAATTTTTTTTACACCACTCCGATTTGTATTTGGATGAAATTTGGTATATAGGGTTATCGTAAGCCCTAAATATCACTTATGTGAGTAAAAAATCTTTAGGACTTACACTTTTTGATTTATGGGGGTCCAAAGTTTGGGGAGGCTTGCTTCACCCCTGATTTCCAAAGCCGTATAACTTTCTTTGCTTTTCAGCGATTTCCTTTCATATCTTACTAAGTCAGTTGAAAGTTAAGACTTTTTTATTTTCATCATTTAGAAAAACAAAATGAAAATTGTGTGCTTGTTATTAAGTAAAGTAAATTGCTCATTAATTAATTAATATAAGACCCTAAAACATTAAATATTAGTAATATACATAAATAAATTTACAATAAAACTTTAATGATATTATGAGTAAAGAAACCCATAAATATGTAAAAAAAAAAAATTTTCATTTAATTTTGTAAAAATATTCTTTAGTTTTGTCCCACTCTATTTACGATTCCATATGATAGATAAAAGATTAAAGTAAAATAAAACTTTTTAATATCCACGGGGGGGAAGGGGGTTTGGAGGAGAAATTTATTTATAAATATTTTTTTTAGGTTTATCATATCAAAATGATTTTAGCATCATTGGATTCGTCTCTCTTAGCTGACTTTGTTAAGGTTATCTTAATCATTAAGAAAGTTATATGGCCTTGAAAATCCGGGGTGAAGCAAGCCCCCCAAACAATGGACTCTTGTAGTTCAAAAACTAAGTTCGACGGAATTTTTACTAACACAAGTGAATTTGGGGCACAAGATAACCCTATACGCCAAATATTATCCAAATCCGAATTGGAGTGGTGCAACCCTTGTGTAGATTTGTCATGGAAATTACAAGTTAAGCTTCTAGTACCTTGCTGTTTGAAGATGATGCAATAATACAGATGCCTTTTATTCTATAAACTAATATTCCTTACTGTTTTAATTACATTATTATAAGATGATTTAAATTATTAGTTAATAAGCCCCCTTTTTAAAACAAAAATTTTTAATATTCTTTTAGCTAAGGACAAAATACAAAATCATTAAATTTACTAACTCCAGGAAAAGGTTTCAAGGAACAAAAATGGTTATATGCACCTTAACTTAGAATCAATGAAAATTTTATTAATATTCTTTAATTTTTTCATTTACATAAGCTTTCAATATTTAAATAATTAGTTTTCATTTGGAAAGGTCATACCAAGGAGGGACAGGTAAAAGAGTGACTCATAAGAATAAAGATTAAAACAAGGAAAAAAATATCTTCCTTGAAGATAAAGAAGAAACTTTCCTAAAAAGTAAAAAAAAATTAAAATTACTTATGAATCTCCAGTGTATTTCTAGCCCAGTCAGCTGCTCCATTTATGTTGTCGTAATTAGTTTGATAAAAACAAAAGTTGTCAGCAAGTTCTCTTCTGACGATGCATTCTTCGAAATAAGCATCAACAGATTCTGGATAAGTCTGCCTGTATCTGTTAACTTCCAAAATGCATCGCTGAGCTGATATTTGGCCTATAAAGAAACCCTATATTAATAAGGAACTGGTCAAGTGAAACATGTATTATAGGAATAATAATTGGTGATACATCAAAATTTCCCTAATGCTTTAATATGTTAAAAAAAATGATGTCTTCCAACCAGATAGCAGAAGCAAAACAAACGATTACACAACAATAAAGATTTTCAAATACTAATACAAGTGCAGAACCTGATGCTTACACAAAGAATTCAAATACAAGAAGAGGGAAGAGAAAATATTAACAAAGAGTTCAGTGCTTTTATATGGGAAAATAGCCGCATATTTCCAAGGCTGTTAAAACCTACTTAAATGCAGCATATCTGGAATCCACTGATGTATTTTCTGATGATAAACTGAAACAAAATTGCACCGGCTGAGTTACAGTGCAAATTCAGTGGTAGCATATGTTGTCACGATATACATTAAACTGAAAATTTACTTGCACAATGTACGCTCAGATTTTCAAATGCTGCTTATTCCAGGTAACGGTTTTTCTTCATTACATGGCAGATATAAAACTCAAGAAATACTATGCAACTAGTTTTAGAATCTTTTTTGTCATTCCCTGAAGGTCTTCATAAATCAAAAATACGAACCGAAATGAATCCAAGGAGAAAGTCCACTGAGAGCATTTTCATTAGGGATCATTTCTTTTATTAGCAAACAGCTTTAATCTTTTTATGCAGAACTCATGAAGCATTTTCAGTCCTGCCTTTGATCCCGGTTTTGCCCACTCAACTGGGCCAACTGTTTTATCCACTTTAAGCATCTGGTAAGCAGATTCCCAATTTATGTTCTGTAAAAAGTTTTTAAGGAATAATTTACAATGTTCATAAATTTACTAATTATAAAATACACAATATATATATATATATATATATATATATATATATATATATATATATATATATATATATATATATATATATATATATATATATATATATATATATATATATATATATATATATATATATATATATATATATATAGACAGAGTCAATATTCGATATCAAATTTTTTGTTGTATCATCAGTATTGGACATATTCTGTTAGTATATATACCAAATTTCTGTGTAGTTAACTAAAATTCTTCTTGGGGAATTCACTCAAAAGTTTTCATTTCATAAAAAATATCTTTAAATTGGAAACAAAAACTGAGATCTTTAGCGTAGCTTGAATTTTCTTACTAATATTTACCTTATATTTCATCTTCGTAGAATAGGGATGCTTAATCACCGCTGGAAATTTAGTTAAAAACTCCTTCAAATTATTGTTAATTTTAAATCTGATTGTCCTTGCTGCAAACTCTTGTTTAGTTGAAGTGACCCAACAGGGTACAATGTTGTGGCCATCCACCTGAAATTTAATAACCAGCATAAAATCTTTGATTTATTACCAATCACATGGATATAAAAAAACAAATCTTAACAGCTTGTATATAAATAACTAAAGCTTTTTAACAGCTATATTTTTCATCTAAATTTATAATTTTTTATCCACAGACATCCCTAATTCAAGTAATACTAAACTGAACATGATATAAAAAGAGGAAAATCTCAATATGTATAAAATTACCATTCCTAAGTATAAAAACTTCAAAAAGTGAAAATATATTTATTTTATGCAGTAATATGTAAGTAAATATAAATGTCGAAGATGACAAATTAAATATTTTAAAAAGACATTTAGAAGTACAAACATTTATTACAGCCTTAATGAAAAGAGAAAAACCAGTCACCTGCCCAAATGGTACATCTTCCGGCAAACTTTTTTCAATATCTTTCACCCACTGTAAAGGTAATCTTAAAGGTGAGAAATCTGTAACAACTCCTCCTATATTTTCTTCTTTAACAAATTTTGGTAAAACTTCTTTTGCCTGACCAAGTAGTAAATGAAAGGGAATATTTAATTTCTGACAATCATTCTCAACTTCTTGCAGCCCTAATTAAAAAAACAAAAGGTGTATTATGTTGAAGGTAATATATATATATATATATATATATATATATATATATATATATATATATATATATATATATATATATATATATATATATATATATATATATATATATATATTTCTATTTTTCAGCTAATAATTATAACTTCCGTCTCCTCAAATTAAGGTTGGAAAAGTAGGGAGAATATATTAAATGCATTACATATTACGATCCTAATAGCATATATGGTAGAATTCTCAGAGCTAGTAGTGTTTTAAGGAAAAGCAGTAGGAGTACTGAATATGCATTACAATTTCATATTTACCAAATTTCTTACTTATTGTGAACCTGAGGACTGGAAAAATAGTATGTGTTTGTACCCATGTAGAAGATAGTACAGAAGGTTTGAAAGATTTATAGTCTTTGACTAAAAATTCCAACATGTTCTGGGACCTTAGGATGGAAGTTAATGATAGGCAAACGTGGCTTCATACTGTCACTGTTGCTCCTAAATTATTTTATGCTCAGGTAGAGGATGAGTAGATGTGTGTTAGTAATGATGACCTGTGAAAAAAACACACCCATATAGCAAAGAATAAGTAAGTTATTCATTGTAAATTGTTGAATCAATAACATTTTGCACATAATTGTTCATGTTGTATAATGGATTGATTGAATTTAAGTACACTTCTTACGAGATAAACATGAAACGCAAGCTAAGGAGATATAGCATTGTCATAATGGAATGATTTAAAGGTTTGGGTGAGGTGTCTCATTGGATGCTCAAATTTTCTAAGCCTTGGTGGGGTTCCTTCATTGTTTTATTTAATATACGATCATCTATCAAGCATATGTGGAGTACATGAGTTTTTGTTTCTGATAGTACCTCACTCACAAAAGGAAAATGCCATCTTTTCTGGCACACAAAATACTGCCATTCAGGCCATCACAAGTTAAAAATGTTTCATTGCAGTAATCCAGTGTAAGGCAATCATAAAGCTTCAAATATAAAAACAATAAAATACTTAAGGGGAATCTTAAATATATATATATATATATATATATATATATATATATATATATATATATATATATATATATATATATATATATATATATATATATATATATATACCACATACCTTTAAGCAAAAAATCATAATGCCTAAAGGTGGCATCTAAAAATTCTGGCATTAAGCAAAAAACAATGTGTAAGGGCATTTCATGTTTGAGAGCTAACCTCTGAGCAAAAAGAAGGACCCAATTATCTGAAAATTAAAAGATTACCTGCTATAAAAAGATTTATCATCAGAATAAAATTTAACCACCGAGTGAAAGAGGAAAATGTTCCAACTTCCTTCTCTTGGTCTCACTTTGTATTTGTAAAATTTAATCTAGAGATTGCACAAAAATTTATACTTTCTTTTGTGTATCTAAATTTAATAAAATAAGACCTAGCTTGATTTTGCTAGTATATCTACAGTCCACATTCAACATTGATTTGTCATCATTTGTAATTATTAATCTGGATTGTGCACATAAGTTTATGCTTTCATTTGTGTCTCTAAATTTTGATAGTATATTTAGTCTTTAATTCTGAATGGTTTTTAATTAAAATTAAATTAAATTAAATTTATTAAATTTAAAGCAAACAAATTCTTTTAACATTTTTACAACCTCTTTGTTCATTGAAGTAATCAAATTTTTTGATTGGAATTTTTAAAAAACAATATATATATATATATATATATATATATATATATATATATATATATATATATATATATATATATATATATATATATATAATACTTTATCAAGTATTACAATTGTAAAAGTTTTTAAAATAAATGTCACCTTGTACTCTCTGCTCCCTTGACATCCAATAAACAATACCATCACAATTTTCAGGAATATATAACTGCTTACTCAACATTCTGACGCGGCTCTTGTTAAAATTAAAATCTGTTACACTTCTAGCAACCTTAAAAGCAAAAACAAATAATGACAAAAAATGAATAGTATGTTATTAAACTCTGGCATAAATAAAATTTTCTAAAAATACTAAATATGGCAAGGTAAAATGTCTTTAAATATTATTAAAGTTCTAAAATCATTACTGCTGTTCTCTTTTTCCTGATGTGATAACGAAGTACCATAAAAGTTTCATTATGATGAAATAATAAAATAATAATAAGGTAACTAACTAACTGTGATACCACCTACTTAAAAATTAGTAGAACATCATGGCATTCTTTGAAATCTGTGACATATATAATGCACAGTAATATTTATTTACTTTTAGTTATTAGCCTTGCATACAATGAGCAAAATCAATCTTGTGGTAAATTATGCCTATATTAGAATACATTGATCAGTAACACCTAGAAAATAATTATAACAATAATGATAATAATTAGTAGTAACATGATAAAAAATGATATAAAAATAATGAAATTTATATCAATTATTAACCAAATTTCAACTTGCGCCATTAACTATTTTAACTGCTAAAATAATGATGATTATGATAATAATAATAAATATTTCAAGTGTTTACCTCATTTCTTTCAGATTCAAGCTTTTCAATAAAAGTGTCATCCATTAATTTTATTTTTTTCGAGGACTCTTCTAGAGTGACCTTTTGTTTCTTTGAAGTCATTGTATATAATATATATATTTTTCCTCTGTAAATAATGCAGTTATATATATATATATATATATATATATATATATATATATATATATATATATATATTATATATATATATATATATATATATATATATATATATATAATAAAATTAAAAAAAGTTTATTTTGTATATTTGAAATTAAAATATTAAAATTATATTACAATTAAAATATGTACATTTAATATATTAAATTTTTTTCCAACCTTATATAATATATATATATATATATTATATATATATATATATATATATATATATATATATATATATATATATATATATATATATATATATATATATATATATATATATATATAGCATTGTTAGGCAACCTGAGTTTTGTTTCAGATCAAATATATAAATTAAAATTTTTAATGTTTGGTTTTACCATAGTATAAGTATTTTTATTCAACCAAATAACATCTTTCCCAGAATGTTTACATTGATTGTGCTAAAATTAAAACATTGATCTAAATTACTAAAAAATACTTTTATAATCTACCATGGTGTAACAACAATGGCATAGTAACAATAGACAATACAATAAAACCATAACCATAATCAGCTGTGAGGAAACCGAAAAAACTAAGAATTACCCGCCGATTTATCGATGTGAAAGTAGTTAAATATTGTCAATATTTCGATAATCGTGAAAAATATCATCGATTTTCAATCTAAAAAGAACCATAGTAAAAAAATTTTGAAATTATAAAATAGTCGTTAATTTTGAATTAAACTCGTATAAACTTTGCTCGTATGCAAAAAAAGCTTATCCCCGTTTGTAAGTGAAAATCGCAATTAAAAAAAAAGTATTTAAAAATGTAATTATTTTTATATTTTCTCATAAAACAGAGAGTTCAAGCCAATTTTATGGATGAGTTGAGATATTTTTCTTTTTCCTTAAACTTTTCTACCATAATCTTTCAAATAAATCTCCTACTTTACCTCTACCATTCTTAAATATATATTTTTATATTAAGGAACTTCGAGAACCAACATTCTTCGAAACTAGTCATAGTAAGTTTCCTAATTTATTTAATTGAAACGCTCATTTTGAACATTCTCTTTCAGGTCAAAAATTTGAAAATTAAATTGAGCATAGTTCAGTTGTAGGTTTTTATATCAAACTTCTATGGTCAAGTATTTTGACTTTAATCAATTCGTAAAAATATGAAGATTATTGCACCTAATATCTTAAGAGAGGTACTGAAGGCTGAACTGTGGGAAAAATCGTTTAGTGTATTCACTATTCACAATAATCGTATTTCTAACCAAAGTTTACTTTTGTCTAACTTATAAATGTAATTGAAAATTTTCTAAATGTTATAAATATATGACAATTAGAAATCCATATTTTTGCCCCTCCAAAAATAAAAATAAACTTAAAATGGCTACGTAAATAACAAAGGGTTATTTTGAAAATCACAAATATACTTTATATTTGTCTTTAATTGTTTTCTTTATAAAAGTTTTACAGGAAAAACGATATTTGTTAAAAAAATTACTTAATTAACGAAGTGTTAACTTATATGTTTAAAATAGGCAATTTCAGAGGACGAACCGTGGACGAACTTCATTAGAAAATAGTCTTTAATTTTGAATTAATATTCATATGAAATACATCTATAACCCCCGCTTGTCCATGAATCTCCCTATACATCCAACCTACTGTATATACGTTATTTATACTGTGGAGCAGTGTAAACATTATAGTAATTTTATACTCTGATAAAAACTCGAGACGGAAAGCGGTAGGATAACAGTTGATAAATATTATAATAACAGTGCCTAATAATTATATATTCCTCAAGATGACGAAAGTTAGAGTTCACGTATTATACTGGTAAGCTATAAAGTAATTTTTAGAATATTGTAAGTAGTAAGAATTCTAATACTAATACATGCAACAAAGACAAAGACAGGTCTATCCTATCTTTAGTTTACGAGTTCATTCATGTAAAGATAAAAATAAAACTAAGCCTCAACATATATTTAGTACTAACTATTGATGTTATACAACTAATTGCATATTCAACATGTAATGAACCAATACTTACTACAAAACTGCCAGTTATATATATCTGCCAATTTGGCTTAGTCAAGTCATACTATGCGATACTTAAACCATCCATATATCTATCTATCTAGCCCCCCTTTAATGCTGCAAGAGAATCACAGTCAACATTCTTCTGTGGTAAGCTATTCCAAAAATTAACAACCCTATTACTGAAGGAGTATTTTCTTAGATCAAGTTGCTCTTCCATGGGCCACTATAAAGTATTTTTCAATCTCCATATTACTGTCAGTCAATTGCCATTGTATCATATTCCCTCTGAGAAATCTCCCTTCAACCAAGAACATTCCCAGCTCCTTTAACCTCCTCATAGCTCTTACTCTTGAAGCCAGAAATCATGCTTGTTGTTTGATGTTGTACTCCCTCCAGCATATCTATGTCCTTTCTTAAATGTGGAGCCCAAACTTGTGCACAATACTCTAATGCTGGCCTAGCAAAGTTATTATAGAACTTGCTTATAACCTTTTTGCTCTTGTAAACCACATTGTGATTTATTATACCCAACATCTTATTAGCTCAATTCCTTGGTTCCAAATACTGATCACCCATTTTCAGATTCCTGCTAATAATCATACTTATATCATTTTTTTTTTTTTTTGGTCCACAGTCTCAAGCCAATCCCTATTCATATCATAATTAAATCTTTCATTTGAGTAAAATAAATGAAGAACTTCGCATATTTTACTATTAAAATTCATTTTCCACTTACATGCCCATCCAAGGAGTTTACCTAGATCACTTTGAAGCTTTATATATCCACCATTATTCCTTATTGAGGTGACCACTTTGGTATCATTGATTTTTATCAATTTCAATTATCTGTAATACAGTATCACAGAAAATATTGTTATAGTACCTATGAAATTAAAAATAAAGTATTTGAAATATCAGAAATAAAATTACAATAAATACCTTTAAAAACTTGAATCTGTGAATAATGATAATTTTAATTTATATCATTATGTAGTTTCAATCTTAAGCTGTATATAGAAACGTTGGTCATTTTAGAATCAGTTTATACCATTAAGAGAGGGAAGATTATTTCTCTTATTGCTGGCTACGATTTTATTTTATTGAGAGTGGGAAATCCCTTGTTTTATTTCTCACCCTTTACTTTCTAATTTTGGGGGAGAGTATTATCGTATTCAGTATATGCATGAATTATTAAGAGTTTTGTATTGGTAAATTTTTATATCTATATATATATATATATATATATATATATATATATATATATATATATATATATATATATATATATATATATATATATATATATATATATATATATATATATATATATATATATATATAACCCTTGACCTCTTCAGTTTTCATGAAAGTTACCATACTTATGATTTTGAGAAAATTAGAATGGTCTTTATCTCAAGTTCATATCTCAAACAGTTCCAGCGATACATATCATGAAACTTTGATAAAAAGTTCATATCTTGAAGTTAATTAAATATTTTAGCTTCTGCACCACTGATAATGATAATATACACATCATTTAAAGGTCTTGAGTAGATCTAAAACTTTTATTTAGTAAAATTTTATGTCAGATTAAAAAAAAAAAAAATTTGACCTTGGCTTTGACCTTTGAAATTTGATACTGAAAAAGGATGTCTCCTGATTTTGATCAAAATTGTGTCATAACTTAATAATCCTACTGGCACAAAGTATGCCGAAATTTTAGAGTGGGCACTAGTTCATAATCAAAGGACCTGCAAAAAAATAAAAAAAATAATATATATATATATATATATATATATATATATATATATATATATATATATATATATATATATATATATATATATATATATACATATAAGCATACAAAATAAAGGAAATTTACATAATTTCCATACTATACCTACCAGTTTTTTTTTATATTTTTAATTTTCTTTGCAGTGGTGCCTGAGGGTATGGATCCAAGTTCCGCAGTTTACAAGCAGAACTTGAAAATGAATTCCCAGACCTTTTGTCTATTGTAAGTAATATATGATTTTTAAAACAGGCTAATATATATATATATATATATATATATATATATATATATATATATATATATATATATATATATATATATATATATATATATATATATATATATATATATATATATATATGGGTTTGAAAAAAAAAAAAAAAAGCTCAGTAGTTTTATTTTTTTTATTTTTGAAACTCATAAGTAATAAAATATTTGGGTAAACTTAGTTTATACACTGTTTAAGACTTTTTAAATGCCTAAATTAATATAAACATAGGAAAAACAGAAGAAGTAAAAACCTACATGGGCCTGTGAAAGCTGCCATAGTCACCATGAAATAAATAATTATAATTTGTCTACCTAATGATCCATGCAATTTTCACCTGTACATGATCCTGTTATAACCCAAATAACAAAGCTATAGTATATAATAAATATATAGTGTAAATCATTTAGGTCATTATTTCCCAAATACCAGGTTGCGACCCAGCACTGGATCATGAAAACCCAGATGCAGTGTTACGAGACATTTGAAAATGTTATTTTAAAAAATAAATTAAGTGTCATATATATAGTAACACCTAACATATAGTGATTTAAAAACATATGGTATAGCTTATTATCTCTCTCATTGATTGTTAGTTATTAGTTCAGTTACTACATTTTTTTTTTGTTTATTAATTACTATTGCATCTAATTTATCAATGGATCCCTTTCATAATTAATATACAATCAGAGACAGAATTATTGGATTCAGTCATTGAATTCATTATTGAGCTGCCTTGTGATACAACTCTTTAAGACAGCTTCAACAAAATACCTTTCATGGATTTTGGCTATCCTGTCGCCAAGAGTATCCATTTTTGGCACAAAAGGCAGTAAAGTTTAATGTCTTTTATCACAACTTGCAAATGCGAAACAGCCTTCTTGACACTTGTTTTTGTAAAAAATAAATGCAGAAACTAATTAGATGTCAAATCAGATATAAGAATAAAGTTGTCATCTTTTTCTGCAGACTTGAAATTTCTAGTTGATGAGAAACGGCATCACACTTCCCATTAATACTTTTTATAGTTTTACATTTTTGTATGTATTTTTAATACTTTGAACATTAAAATGTTACATTTTACCAAGAAGCCATAAAAATTTTTATGAATGGGTCACAAATTTTTTTTTGGGGGAAACGCTGATTATGGTTGTTTCCATTTTACCACTAACCATATGCAGGTTAATTTTAAAACTAACTACAGTTTCACCACTTAGACTTGGTTATTTGCAGACCATCCATCACCAATGCCCCAAAGGTTGACTTCAAACCTACCTATTAGGCTTAGTCATGATATACTATATGATATCAAGATCATCCATATACCCATCCAGTCCTTAAATGTTGCAAGCAAATCACAATCAGCAACTTCTTGCATTAAACCATTCTAGAAATTAACCATATTACGATTTTTTTTTTTTGCATCTATATTCCTTGGCTTTTTATTAATTTCTTTAGCATAACCCCTGGTCTCCCCTCCATGGTCATCTATATAGAATTTGTTGATCTTAGTATTATGTGATGGCAAAATTTTGTAAAAATTGATATATATATATATATATATATATATATATATATATATATATATATATATATATATATATATATATATATATATATATATATATATATATATATATATATATATATATATATATATATATATATATATATATATATATACATATATATATATAATATTTTATAAAAGTAGTTTGTACTGTTGATAAAGTTTTTCAATGAATTGTTCTATTGCTGTATATGATTATTTTAGTTTTAGTTTCCAGTTAGGTACTAACAATTCTAGGACAATTATGGAAAAACTCTGAAAATTTTTATTGCTGATTGTATTTTATTTTTTTTTGAATTTTCAGACTTATGAAGCTACTCCAACACAAACTGGATATTTTGAAGTTTCAGTAGAAGACAAACTCATTCATTCTAAAAAAGTAAGTATGCTTTTAACATATCCTTTAAATTATTATTATTATTTAATTTTTTTAAGAGTATAAATGTTTAAATGAGTTTTAAATTTCACTTAACATTTTTGATTGTCAATTACCTAAAATATTGAAACGACACAGATAATATGATGCAGGAATCTGATTCTTTTCCATATTATGATGTTAAATTATATAATAACACTATCCCACGCCTCACATTATATTTTTCAAACTTATTTTAATGAATTTCAATGGAATATTACGTTTAAATGAGTTTTAAATTTCACTTAACATTTTTGATTGTCAATTACCTAAAATATTGGAACGACACAGATAATATGATGCAGGAATCTGATTCTTTTCCATATTATGATGTTAAATTATATAATAACACTATCCCACGCCTCACATTATATTTTTAAAATTTATTTTCATGAATTTCAATGGAATTTTTCGTTTAAATGAGTTTTCCATTTCACTTAACATTTTTGATTGTCAATTACCTAAAATATTGGAACGACACAGATAATATGATGCAGGAATCTGATTCTTTTCCATATTATGATGTTAAATTATATGTAATAACACTATCCCACGCCTCACATTATATTTTTCAAACTTATTTTAATGAATTTCAATGGAATATTACGTTTAAATGAGTTTTATTTCACTTAACATTTTTGATTGTCAATTACCTAAAATATTGGAACGACACAGATAATATGATGCAGGAATCTGATTCTTTTCCATATTATGATGTTAAATTATATAATAACACTATCCCACGCCTCACATTATATTTTTCAAACTTATTTTAATGAATTTCAATGGAATATTACGTTTAAATGAGTTTTAAATTTCACTTAACATTTTTGATTGTCAGTTACCTAAAATATTGAACGACACAGATAATATGATGCAGGAATCTGATTCTTTTCCATATTATGATGTTAAATTATATAATAACACTATCCCACGCCTCACATTATATTTTTCAAACTTATTTTAATGAATTTCAATGGAATTTTTCGTTTAAATGAGTTTTCCATTTCACTTAACATTTTTGATTGTCAATTACCTAAAATATTGAAACGACACAGATAATATGATGCAGGAATCTGATTCTTTTCCATATTATGATGTTAAATTATATAATAACACTATCCCACGCCTCACATTATATTTTTCAAACTTATTTTAATGAATTTCAATGGAATATTACGTTTAAATGAGTTTTCCATTTCACTTAACATTTTTGATTGTCAATTACCTAAAATATTGGAACGACACAGATAATATGATGCAGGAATCTGATTCTTTTCCATATTATGATGTTAAATTATATAATAACACTATCCAACGCCTCACATTATATTTTTCAAATTTATTTTCATGAATTTCAATGGAATTTTTCGTTTAAATGAGTTTTCCATTTCACTTAACATTTTTGATTGTCAATTACCTAAAATATTGGAACGACACAGATAATATGATGCAGGAATCTGATTCTTTTCCATATTATGATGTTAAATTATATAATAACACTATCCCACGCCTCACATTATATTTTTCAAACTTATTTTAATGAATTTCAATGGAATATTACGTTTAAATGAGTTTTAAATTTCACTTTAACATTTTTGATTGTCAATTACCTAAAATATTGGAACGACACAGATAATATGATGCAGGAATCTGATTCTTTTCCATATTATGATGTTAAATTATATAATAACACTATCCAACGCCTCACATTATATTTTTAAAATTTATTTTCATGAATTTCAATGGAATTTTTTGTTTAAATGAGTTTTCCATTTCACTCAACATTTTTGATTGTCAATTATCTAAAATATTGGAACGACACAGATAATATGATGCAGGAATCTGATTCTTTTCCATATTATGATGTTAAATTATATAATAACACTATCCAACGCCTCACATTATATTTTTCAAATTTATTTTCATGAATTTAATGGAATTTTTCGTTTAAATGAGTTTTCCATTTCACTTAACATTTTTTGATTGTCAATTACCTAAAATATTGAAACGACACAGATAATATGATGCAGGAATCTGATTCTTTTCCATATTATGATGTTAAATTATATATAACACTATCCAACGCCTCACATATTTTTCAAACTTATTTTCATGAATTTAAATGGAATTTTTCGTTTAAATGAGTTTTCCATTTCACTTAACATTTTTGATTGTCAATTACCTAAAATATTGGAACGACACAGATAATATGATGCAGGAATCTGATTCTTTTCCATATTATGATGTTAAATTATATAATAACACTATCCCACGCCTCACATTATTTTTTTCAAACTTATTTTCATGAATTTCAATGGAATATTACGTTTAAATGAGTTTTAAATTTCACTTAACATTTTTGATTGTCAATTACCTAAAATATTGGAACGACACAGATAATATGATGCAGGAATCTGATTCTTTTCCATATTATGATGTTAAATTATATAATAAGAGTATCCAACTCCTCGCATTATATTTTTCAAACTTATTTTCATGAATTTCAATGGAATATTACGTTTAAATGAGTTTTGATTGTCAATTACTTAAAATATTGGAACGACACAGATAATATGATGCAGGAATCTGATTCTTTTCCATATTATGATGTTAAATTATATAATAACACTATCCCACGCCTCACATTATATTTTTAAAATTTATTTTCCTGAATTTCAATGGAATTTTTCGTTTAAATGAGTTTTCCATTTCACTTAACATTTTTGATTGTCAATTACCTAAAATATTGGAACGACACAGATAATATGATGCAGGAATCTGATTCTTTTCCATATTATGATGTTAAATTATATAATAACACTATCCAACGCCTCACATTATATTTTTCAAATTTATTTTCATGAATTTCAAATGGAATTTTTCGTTTAAATGAGTTTTCCATTTCACTTAACATTTTTGATTGTCAATTACCTAAAATATTGAACGACACAGATAATATGATGCAGGAATCTGATTCTTTTCCATATTATGATGTTAAATTATATAATAACACTATCCCACGCCTCACATTATATTTTTCAAACATTATTTTAATGAATTTCAATGGAATATTACGTTTAAATGAGTTTTCCATTTCACTTAACATTTTTGATTGTCAATTACCTAAAATATTGGAACGACACAGATAATATGATGCAGGAATCTGATTCTTTTCCATATTATGATGTTAAATTATATAATAACACTATCCAACGCCTCACATTATATTTTTCAAATTTATTTTCATGAATTTCAATGGAATTTTTCGTTTAAATGAGTTTTCCATTTCACTTAACATTTTTGATTGTCAATTACCTAAAATATTGGAACGACACAGATAATATGATGCAGGAATCTGATTCTTTTCCATATTATGATGTTAAATTATATAATAACACTATCCCACGCCTCACATTATATTTTTCAAACTTATTTTAATGAATTTCAATGGAATATTTCGTTTAAATGAGTTTTCTATTTCACTTAACATTTTTGATTGTCAATTACCTAAAATATTGGAACGACACAGATAATATGATGCAGGAATCTGATTCTTTTCCATATTATGATGTTAAATTATATAATAACACTATCCCACGCCTCACATTATATTTTTCAAACTTATTTTAATGAATTTCAATGGAATATTACGTTTAAATGAGTTTTAAATTTCACTTAACATTTTTGATTGTCAATTACCTAAAATATTGGAACGACACAGATAATATGATGCAGGAATCTGATTCTTTTCCATATTATGATGTTAAATTATATAATAACACTATCCCACGCCTCACATTATATTTTTCAAACTTATTTTCATGAATTTCAATGGAATATTACGTTTAAATGAGTTTTAAATTTCACTTAACATTTTTGATTGTCAATTACCTAAAATATTGAAACGACACAGATAATATGATGCAGGAATCTGATTCTTTTCCATATTATGATGTTAAATTATATAATAACACTATCCAACGCCTCACATTATATTTTTCAAACTTATTTTAATGAATTTCAATGGAATTTTACGTTTAAATGAGTTTTAAATTTCACTTAACATTTTTGATTGTCAATTACCTAAAATATTGAAACAACACGATAATATGATGCAGGAATCTGATTCTTTTCCATATTATGATGTTAAATTATATAATAACACTATCCCACGCCTCACATTATATTTTTCAAACTTATTTTAATGAATTTCAATGGAATATTACGTTTAAATGAGTTTTAAATTTCACTTAACATTTTTGATTGTCAATTACCTAAAATATTGGAACGAAATAATTGAAATTCATTAAAATAAGTTTGAAAAATTATATAATTTATACATCATAATATTTACCTTTAATAAAACTCTTTTCTAAAGTTATCTTTACTACTTACTACCTCATTAGGTATAATTACCCTTCAGTTAAGGGTGAAGATAGGAAGTTATCACTAAAAGTTTAGTGAATATCATAGTGAATATCATGAACCTTATCACTAAGAACTAAAAGAATGTCAATTCTGTATACACTTTAGAGTTCCATTAATGTAGAAATGGCAATAGTTATTTAGAATACTAATCATTCATTAAAGTATAATTTCTTTATAAGTATCTTTATCATGTCTATCATATTTTTTGTTATAATGAAAATTACTTATACTTATGATACATTTTTGGACCCTGTAATTAATATACAAGATCATCTCTTCATTCCGTTTTTGTCAAAAATTTATATATTTTTCTTCTCTTTCCATTATATAATCCATTTCATTTTTTTTATTTTTTTTTTTATTATGACTGCTTCATTGCTCATTCTCTGTCTCCTCTTGACATTATAATAATTTTGGAACTGTTAATGCTGTTCAGTGAAGAGGCTGTAATAAGGATATCTCTGAGTTGTAAATTTCCATGTCGCTTTCCACCATTTAATTGACTGTTTGTCAACATTTTACTAAAGTAAAAATATTAAATCTTTATGGTACTGCATTGCAAGACCTAGATTTTATTTAATAAAAATTGAATATCCAAACTTGTACTACAGAAAATTCAATCTTTTTCATTTGGACATATATTCAGTATGGGATATAAGTTCTGTAGATTTGAAACTTTAAGATGCGATAATCTCGTATCCACTATCTTTAGTATTCACATATTTTGTTTTCAATATTTTTAGTACTTGAATTTTTTTCCATTTTGTGCCTTTTCTTTATCTCCCTTAAGAGTTTATAAACTGCTTTCCAATAGATAAAATAATTATAGTTTTTTTTTTTAAAACTCCATAGTAGTACAAATGTAGATAGAAGTTACATTCTAGAATATTTAAAATGTGTTTGTTTCATTATTAATACAGTAAAAGCAATAATTATGTATACAGCATAAGAAATCATAAAAGCAATAATCATGAATATATGAAGTGATTAAAATTTATGAAAGGGTTGCTTTAATTAAATAATGCTCTTGTAAAGCTAATAAATATTTTAATAAATTATGAAATCTTTAAAGTTTTTTTTTATCATTTCACTAATTAGAATGGAGATGGCTTTGTTAACACTGAAAAAAAATATCAGCGCATTGTTGAAGCAATTTCAAAGGTGGCAGAGACCTAAAGCCTTACTAGGAAAAAAAACTTATTTATATTTTCCTGGTGAGTTAACTATATTTATATTTTTATTATGTATGTATTTTAATATTTTAAATATTTTTGTTTTTATAATTTTTGAAGCGTTATAAACAAGAAGTGATTCCTTTGCAATAAATTCCAATCATATAATGAATGCAAAGCATAAACAAAATTGTGTCAAGGGCTGGTATTTTTTTTTTTTTTTTCATAAAATTGTCAAGAAGAATGAAGCTTTTGTTGCAATTATCTTGAACTTAGGCCAATATATATATATATATATATATATATATATATATATATATATATATATATATATATATATATATATATATATATATATATATATATATATATATATATATATATATATATATATATATATATATATATATATATATATATATATATATATATATATATATATATATTCAGGTTGTGGCATTTAAAAATCAAGAGGAGCTTTCATATGAAAAGCTACATTAAAGCCTTCATGGAAAGTGTAGTTTGGATAATTATAAATGGAACCTTTTGATTTTTAAAACATTACCAGTTTAAATATAAATTGTTTTTAATTCATGTTTATCTCATTTTATATATTTTAATTCATTTTTACCTCATTTTATTTATTTTAACCCTAAAAATTCTCACTTTAAATGTTTCTCTCTTTTTATTTAATTTAACCCTAAAAATTCCTCAGTAATTTTTTTACAAATTCTCACTTTAAATGTTAGTATTAAATTTACTGATCAATTAAAATTTTATTCATAAACTTTGGTTAATTTTTTTCTTTTAAACCTTATCATTTAAAATATAAGTATTGTATGTTGATTGATTTCAACATGAAGAATGCAATTTTAGAAAAGGTAAACCACCGATACCTTAACGAAATGTCAATTAATCACATACTATAATTTTGCTTAAAATGGTTTGTAACCAAAATGTTTTATCAGTTTTAATAAAATAATTTTAATGGATTTTAAAAGATTTCCTAAATTTGTAGTTTTATCTTCATATTTTTTAACTTTTCTTATTCTCAATGAGGGAGAGAAAAAAAAAAATGTTTGTATAAAATTACATTTTCAATTAAATCTCTCTTGAAGATTTGTCTTAATTGTACTTTTCATTTTTAATATAAGAGAACAAGGCGACAATGGCATAGTTGATTTTGCTTGATGTCTCTTGCATGTTAATTTTTTATTATAAATCTCCACCACTCGAGGACACGGCATTTACTATTGTTTTTAGCCTATCCCAAATTGGCAGTACCTATAAGCCCATGGGAAAGAAATATTCGACATTTCGTCGACAACGTGGAGGTGGTCGCGCAGAATTTAGGTTTGATGCAATAAGCTCGGCTTCATGGATCAAATCTGAGTTGTAAGAATCATCAGTGGAATTGATTTGGATGTAGGTATAATATAGATTTAATAGTAGAAGCGTTTGAGACAAATGTGTAATGTATGCACAAAAAAATGTTCTGTTCTAGTTTTCAACGATATTTTGTCAGTTTATATAGCAACCGAAAATTTATATTAAAATATAAAAATTCGTAAACATAAATTTTAAAAATAGATCATCTATAAATAATAGATTTTAGGGAATAACTTTTAAAGCAAGAAAGCACGTATTTGTAGTAGATATTCCACAAATTCATAAAAGGAGTGTGTTTATAAGGTGTTGCTTTTAGATAAGGAATTTGAGCTGATTTTGTGCAAAACTCAAAGTTTGAAGTTTCAGTAGTAAGAGTCGTAGGTAGATTGACCCGTAATTCAACGGAATTTTTTTTGTGGTTTAATTACACTTGTAGAGATTTAAATTAAAATCAAAAGACATTCAATGTAGTTAAATTTTATTACCAAAATTATAAGGCAAAATTTCAAAAATGACTTAATCCAAGGTTTCGAGTTCAGATATACAGGTAACAATTCTAAATATAATTATACATTATAACCAAGTAAGTTTTTTATATTCGATTTTGAAGACTTAATATTTTGAGTTTATTATTTGCATGACTAAACGACTTAATCGAAGTTCTTAAAGACTTTAAAACTAATACAGTTTGAAAAGGACTGTTTCAAGTCTTCAGTTGCAGCTAGTTTAGATTAAAAAATTTAACTTGATAGGTGGTATTACTGAAATAATTTAAGTTAGCACTATATGTTCACAATTTTTGGTATGGATTAAATAAGGACCCTCCGACAATATGAGTACTTAAAATTGTATATACATCTTAGCAAGAACTAATGAATAAAAAGGAATCATATTCTATTTAATTTTTCTTCAAGAATTGTATATACTTTTGCTTTATAATACAATGGAAAATCTCCCAAATCTGAAACGTGCCCCCCCCCCTCACCCTCCTTAAAAAAAAAATCAGTCACAAGCCTAAAACTTACTAAAATACAAAATAAAGATACAGAAGCATATAGGAAATTACAAAATTAGTATATTTCAAAACGATTTAATAAAAGAATTGATTAAAAAGGTAATAAGAGATAATCTTGTAAATTCTGTTATATTTAAAAATATTCAAAACAATAAGGAATTATAAGTGTAATCCCAATTCAAAAATTAATACACTAAGCATTTTATTATCTTGGACATTACACTAAAAATAAATTAATTTCTTATAACTTTGTTCGAAATTTTTAAAATTAAATAAATTTTGCGAGAAGAAATACATCAAACCGTATGTAGCCTTCAAATTCTAATACCAAAACAGTAAGATCATTGTAAAGTTAGATGACAAAATTTATTTAATTATTTTTTTCCTATATAATGAAGGTATAAATAATTCTCAAGGAGAAAACTTAAAGTAATTAAAACACTGTGGCTCTGAAACTTTTCAAAAAAGGTTTTGGCTTCTCATCATTATTTAAGTTGTAAATTTTTTAAACAATCTTACATATAACTATAGAACAAGTTAAAATGATGTAATGATACAATTTAAACATCAACTCAAAGCATTTTAGTTACAATGTTACCACCCATATTTTGTGGGGGTAAAGAATTATGTTAAAGATTGGCGCAATAAATATAACCATAAATTAAATTTTTTTTTTTAACTTATACCTGTTCTGATTCCATTATCTATATTGTTATTTTCTTGTAAAAGACCTACATACATTATTTTACAAAAGTAACTATATATATATATATATATATATATATATATATATATATATATATATATATATATATATATATATATATATATATATATATATATATATATATATATATATATATATATATATATATATATATATATATATATATATATATATATATATATATATATATATATATATATATCGGATTGAATGTGTATATAACAAATATAAAAATAAACAGCATTTACACTTAACTATCATTAAATGGAATATAAAATATAAACAAAATCTTAACATTTTCATTCATAATTTTCTTTGAGAATGAAAACTATAAAATTTTCTCAAAGCAAAATAAATAACATTTGTATCAATAAAATAAATAGTAATAAATTTATTTAATCTTCTTCAAAAGGGTTTAGTTTTGGGTCATAATCAGCTTCTTCAAAGGGATTACCAGAACTTTTCATTATTGAAGTTTTATCGGAATTTGGATTCTTGAACGAAAGTACTACTATTTTTGGGTGACTCGTACGAATCGTGTTCAGCAAAAGGATTTTTGCTTTCATCGTATCTTTCAGCAAATGGATTTATTTCTGATTCTTCTGTTTCAAAATCACCACCAAAAGGATTTATGCCAGTGTGTCCCTCCTCAAATGGATTATCAGTCTTTTTCGTTAAGTATTTCTGCGAAAATGAAGGATTACTTAAAGATGCTGATATAGATTCTGTTTTTACGATGTCTTTCGCAGATGTAGACTGACGAACACTAAGTGAATTACGTCCTTCTATTTTTGTTGATGATGATGGAGTTCTTTTATCACTTATTTTTAATCTGCCCTCGGATGTTGTAACGGAATGGATTGAAGGATCTGGAGTTTGACTCTGACGAAGTCTTCCTTCAGATGCAGAAGAAGGCAATTCTTGATGTTTCTGTTCGTTTAAGCGTAGACGTCCTTCTCCAGTTGTTCCTAGGGAATTTAAAAGTCGTTAAGTGAATGCTTATCATTCAAATTATATTTTTTTATAACAATAATGAAACTTACCTCCCGGCCCTTTTCCAACTCTTTCTAAAACTCTTATTCTGCTTTCAGACTGGGGAACTGAAAAAAAGATAGATAATAAACGTATATAGTAGTCATATAAGGCAGTTAGTAGTTACAGTAAATATTTTTTTTATAATTAATTCTGTATTTTATTACATTCCTTCCATTTGAGAAACCGGGTAGGTGATGTAGTGTTATGGTAAAAGCAGCATTCAAACTGCTACCTGTTCGTCACTTCCGTTCCTTCACCAACACTTCTATAACTCAAGTGATACTCCTGTAAGAAGTGGCAATCAGACTGGGAAACAAAAATAAAGAAATGAACTATTCCCAATTGTAAGAGTAAACTGGGAAAGGTATCTCTTGCAAGACTAATCCATTCTTACCGACTGAAAGCAATAACAAGGATCATATTCTACAATAATCAGTTAAGCCTTTCAGAATATTTAATTACAAATCTCCGAAATATTGCCTTTCAAACTTGAAGCAATTTGACACTCGATGTCATATAAGCAAAGTTTTTCTCTATGAATAAATGAACAAAAGGGTCTTATTTACTTCAAGAGTTCCGTAGTAATATACATTTCAAATTGCCTCTTTCATCAAACAGTATGTCTGTCCTATTCTATACAGATGAATAAAAAAAAAGAAAAGAAAATAGAGTAACAACAACGGTAATATATACATAGTTGGCAAAATCTATACAATTTCATAAACACATATAAATTTTTATTACTGAAATATATGCAATGCTTTTCGATTTCCTCTCAAATTTGATTCTATTTTCTCAGATTCAATACAAAGCTCTACAAGAATTTAGAATTCATAGTCTTTTAAACAACGCACATTCCAGAAGAACAGCCGCATTCAACTCATTTCTAATATTGCATACTATGGCTTACAAAATGTAGAAAACAGACCCAAGACCAAATTATGTCAGATGGCAAAAATTCCTTCATATTATCAACAGGGCACGGCAATGATAAAATATTCTTATACTCTCTGTCTCTCTCATATCCTGAGTAAAAATTCCTCTTTGAGGCGCCCAAGGTCTAATGCACTATTTCACGCGGGTAGTCGAATTTGTATAACACGCTCTTAATATATGTGATTTTTTCATCCAGACGTTGCGGGCTACAGGTTCTGAGAGCTCTAGGAAAGAAACCTTTAATAATTCTCTTCTTATACTTACACATTTGTAAACGTCGTGTATCGGGACATGTCGGCCATTAACGTCCAGATTTCCAGTATTTCTACAACTCAGATGGAAATTGGGCGGGCTCTGACCTTTGCCCACCAAGGGAATATATATATATATATATATATATATATATATATATATATATATATATATATATATATATATATATATATATATATATATATATATATATATATATATATATATATATATATATATATATATATATATTATAATAATATAATAATAAAAATAATAATAATATAATTTACCTTTAGGGTTGGTAAACCCTTTGGGTTCTAATGATTTTGCATGAGCCTCAGTGAACATTGAACTAAACAACTTATTTTCTTTATCAACTGAAGTTACAGACTCAACATCTAAATGTTTATATCAAAATAATCAAAAGCAAGATATATATATATATATATATATATATATATATATATATATATATATATATATATATATATATATATATATATATATATATATATATATATATATATATATATATATATATATATATATATATATATATATATATATATAAAAATCAGATTATAAAAAAAAAACATGTAAATCATAATAAAAGGAACAAAATACAAGCATATTAAAAATCAAAAGGTAAAACTAAACTAATATAAATTTAAAGCCTTTAAGATGACACATAAATAATGGGGATAAATAAATAAATAAATAAATAAATAAATAAAATAAAATAAATAATAATATAATAATCCTACCATAACCAAAACAATGACAATTGCCATAGCAACCAACAACCAAAAACCAACAACAAACCTTTAGTTGTATTTGGGGATGGATTGAAAGATGCCAAAGTGTTATAGTTACTAAAGACTCCTTTCCCCACATAATCTGCAACCACAGTAAAACACTCTGGAGCGTTCTCTAATTGTTCTTGAAGAACCTCCTGACGACTAGTTTTCCGTTCCTAAATAAAAAATAATAAATAAATACAAATTAAGATTTTTCAATTGTTTAAGTCATGGAAATTTGGCAGCAAGATAATAAATAATGTGTAAATTATTATTCCAATTTATTCAACCCTCTTATATTACACTTCTTAAATTTAAATTTAATTTATTATTAAATTTAAATAAAATTTAACTTTTGTAAAGAAAAAAATAATCTCACCTGCAGAGACAAAGTTTCTCTTAATTTCTTATTTTCAAGTAAACACACAGGACAATCAGGACTCATTTTCAGAGTAAGATTCAAAACAACTGTTATATATATATATATATATATATATATATATATATATATATATATATATATATATATATATATATATATATATATATATATATATATATATATATATATATATATATATATATATATATATATATATATATATATATATGGCATAAAATGATAACTTTCGTATTGTTTCATCAAAGGTAAAAAATATAACACTATTGCAAAAATTACTCAAACCGATACTATTACTTACTGAATGTGGAAAGAATGTTTACAAAGAAAATGGATGGAAGGGAGATCTAAATTGTTATTACAAACGTTGCACTTTTTTCCTGTAAACTCAATCGTACTGAAAAGTAAAAATACTTTCCTTAAAAAAAATTACATAAACTTAGATATAACAATGTTAAGCTGAAATATCACTGAAAATTATCTAAAATATAAATACGTTTATGAATTATCTAAAGATGGTCAAGTTTCATATGCTTTTTTTTTTCTTCTATGTTTAGCAAATTATTATTAAATTATATCAAATTATTATTAACAACTCACTCTGTTGTAATTGATTTGATAGAATTCTTCAGCCTCTCGGTTTCAGACTTATTGTTCTCAGTTAAGGACCTTTCAGCATTCAATGAAGAGGAATGGGAATCAACCACTTTCAAAAGATAATCGCGAACTTGTCCCAAAGTCACGTGTGGTGAGGATGTAATCAATTCAACAACTTCTAAAGCAGGCATTAGTTCCAGTTCATCTAAAAATTATATATATATATATATATATATATATATATATATATATATATATATATATATATATATATATATATATATATATATATATATATATATATATATATATATATATATATATATATATATATATATATATTAGGGTAACAAATTGGAATTTTGTAATATAATGATAAAATTTAATGAACAACAACACGAAAAACACTTGTCACGCATCTTCTCATTTGAAGACTCGTAAAAATAAGCATAACTTTAATAAAAAATAAGAATCTTTAAATTAGGTAATCAAAACCGGTAAAAAGAAAGCAAAGCAAAAGGAACAAATTAATTAACCTACGAAAATCTTTTTTTAAACTCAAGAACTGAATAAAAAGGGTAAAAAACATTTTAACTATCTAAAATAAAGCCAACACAAATATATTTCAAGATGCTTTGGTACAACAAAATAAATATCCTGAACAACAAACTCTTCCATCCTATGAGAATGAAATTAATACAGAGCTTCACAAAAATGTCTTAAATTTTGACCAAACTATATTAAGCAGCTATTACGTTTAATGGAATGTAAATATTAATTACATTATAGGTAAAGCTGAGAAAGTCTTTGTTAAAATATCTGGGAAAAAAGAATTGGGAAGCAAATAAAAGAATTTTATTGCATCTTCATAAGAAGGTTAAGAACAGAGTCATTTTGACTTCTCTCAATGATCAATGCACAATTCTTGATTGCTAATTTACTTGTATTTGTTAATTAAACAGATTTCTAGAGCTGAAGCTCATATAACGATATTAACAATGGAAAATAATATCTGGGTCTAAATATTATACTTGATCGATAACAATTCTTATATCAGGGAACTAAACTGACTGTTAGAGCTTTCCGTCGTTGAAGAACACACATCCCAGATGCAGAAGCTCAAATACTGCCATTTAACATACTTCAATATCAGTTTTCATTAAAAATTCAACTTCTTCAAAATTGTAACTAAAATGTCAGTGCTTGATTGTTTTAGAAGAATGGAATCATGTAAATGCTTAAAATATAAATAATTTTTATCTCCAATAAAATCCATATTATAGTGCTGTATTTGCAAAACAAATTTATGCAATAAAAAGTTCTCATATACATTTAAATCGAAACCTCATATCAATCAATGCTGCTAATTTTACAGATAGTCATTCTTTATCAATGACAGGAAAAATATTTTCCAACTCATCAAAATATAAGACAAATAAATATATTTCATTTAGATTCAATGACATAATTGGTGAAGTAAATATTGAAGCAAAGGATTTTTGCATGTATGTTATGTTTTTCTGCTACATTAAAGCATCAAACAGCAAATAAAATATATATATAAATATATATATATATATATATATATATATATATATATTATATATATATATATATATATATATATATATATATATATATATATATATAATATATATATATATATTATATATATATATACCTGATTCAAGATTTACCTTGCATACAAAAACAAGGTAAATGAGTAATGCAAGTAATTAGCAAAAAAAAAAAAAAAAAAAAAAAAAAAAAAAAAAAAAAAAAAAAAAAAATTTAAATAAATTCAAGCACTCTATTTTTAACTGTTAGATGCGGTCGTGAGTTCGACTTAATTTGGCAGAGTCAGAATTCAAAAATGCCGATCAAGTCCCGGAATTTCAGTCAAAATAAAATATGTCTAGTCACAGTCACAGAGTCTGTACATCACTTTAAAAAAAAAATTATATATATATATATATATATATATATATATATATATATATATATATATATATATATATATATATATATATATATATATATATATATATATATATATATATATATATATATATATATATATATTACCTATTTTACTAAGGACAGTGTTTATAAGGTTAGCATCAGGAGGAAGATCACATGATCCGCAAGTAATAACCCGAAGAGCAGTGCACCACAACTTCTTGTTCTGACTTCCATGTCGTTCACAAACGTCAACAACATTTGAATAATCACCGCGAGAAGCAAACCAATGAAGAAGTTCATCAAACCTAACGATCAAAAAAATAAAAATTTTGATACTTTGAATAGACAAAATGTGCAGAGAGAATTCCTAGTAAAAAATAATCACTTCAAATATCTAGTTTTAAAATTTGGGATATTCGTTTTGACTACTACTTCTAATAATAATAATAATAATAACAATAATATTAATATCAGTTAATTAATCTACAAAATATGAAAAGAATGAACTTACATTCCAGCTAGTTCCCAAAGAAGAAGTTTACCAGAATAAAACTTGTGTTTGTCGCAGAGGAGAAGAGCGTGGTCTCGATTAAAAGAAATGTCAGGATTTTGAAGCATTTTCATAATTTTACCCTCTAATGCACTTTGATCTTGACCTTTTATATATATATATATATATATATATATATATATATATATATATATATATATATATATATATATATATATATATATATATATATATATATATATATATATAGTGATTCGCATCCTATAGGATCATCATTTTTCAAAATTAATATACTTATCTGTACTGCGAAAATTCTATATTCGCATCAGCACTAAACGAAAATTCTATATCCACATCCGCATATATATATATATATATATATATATATATATATATATATATATATATATATATATATATATATATATATATATATATATATATATATATATATATATATATATATATAATATATATAATATATAGTAAGAATTTGTCCGAACTTTCAATATTAAATTTTTGCTATTGATATATTGATATTTCTATCGATATTTAAAAATTGCTATCGATTAAAAATAAATTAATAATCGCCGTTAGTAAGGAATTTGCTTTTATAGCACGAAGTTCAGTTTTGATACGAAAAAAACGAATGTTAAGGATAGAAGTGCAATTTGAAGTACAGAAGAATAATTATTTGGAAAAAGAAAGTATAATAAGTGAAGATTTGTAGAGGGTCAATGCGTATTTGGAGGAATTGAAAGAGATTCGAAGAATTGTTTTTTGATTCTCATTGAAAAGCGCAAATTGATTTTTCAAAATGCATTTTTTCAATGTTCCCATTTGCTTACCTGTTGATTATAAATAACATATTTGGATATAATGTGCATTTTTTTCGTTATATATATATATATATATATATATATATATATATATATATATATATATATATATATATATATATATATATATATATATATATATATATATATATATATATATATATATATATATATATATATACTACTGATGGCATTAGAATCCACATTCTCATCAAAATTAACATCTTCATCCGCATTTTCGAAAATTCTACATCCGTATCCGCATTTCACCAAAACTCGAAAACATGTAGTTCTCTTTTGTTCTTATAAGTAATATAAATTGTAGTGTACTAAAGAAACAAATAAATGTTGCAGTAACCATTAAAACTACAAAGAACTTTACGTCATTATTTGTATGGTGAGTCTTGGTATCATTACTTCCTGAATCAAAATTTATCACAAGGAAATTATTAGCATACTCAACTGCCACTCTTTTATCAATCCCACAAATCTCAAAATGTAAAAATAATAAAAACTTCAATATTCCCATTAAATAATAATAATAATAATAATAATAATAATAATAATAATAATAATAATAATAATAATAAAATAAAACAGTAACTGCAGTAAATCGCTCACCTTCTGGGGCAAGGGAATACTGATGTAGTAGCTCGGCAAAAAGGGTTGTGTAGAGATTTTTAGAAAGTGGCCTGACTTGCATAACTTTTTCCAGAAAAGCAATTGTTACCTCACTATGTCCAATTAAAAGGTATTCTAGATCCTCTGGGTCGGCAAAAATAGGTTCTTCTGGTGTTAAGAAAGAATTTAAGGATTTCTGATGCTGAAACAAAAAATTCTCCCTTTATTTCTTCAATATTTTCAATATACTTAAAATCACAATCAAACCGTATGGATTTCAAAACAAAAGTACACGAATATATAAATATGGATATAAATGAGAAAAACTTCCTATATGTAATGTGGCAGTAAATATAAAAGAATCTCAAACAAACTTGAACATAATATTGCTTTTATCAAATTCTTACCTCTTTTATTATAGGCTGCCCCAAGGGTTTATAATCAGTACATAGAGTCACAAGGAATTCAGTCATTTCATCGGGAATATGTTGAAGGAGAGAGGAACCATAACGTATTACATTTTCTTTCGCATCTTCGAAATTTAAAGTCGATATATACCTGAAAGAAATATTAAGAATTGGGAAAATTATTTAAAGATCTTAAGCTTATTGACTTTCCTACCACCAAGGTATGCGATAAAAAAAAAAAAAATAAAATAATTCAAGAAAAAAAGCACTCATTACCATGAGTACTTCTTTTGCAGAAGTTTTTTTAAACACATCATCATCTGCAATTTAAAGAAACTCACCATTTTTCAGATATTTTTGACATTAAATGAAAAGAAAAATATTTTTCAGTATCTCGACGATACCTTAATAAATCTGAGTAGTTGTTGAAATGTTTCCCTGAAGAACGTAAGCATTGTTTAAACTCTTCAGTCGACTTTCATTACAAGATACTTTGTTTTAAACTAGCGAGAGAAGGTAACATTTCCAATACCATTAAAGGATATATCTTATTTGCAGGCCGAGAATCAACCAGTCACAGTACATATTGCCTCTTTTTAAATAATCTCATACTAATAATTTGATGATAATAGTAATAATAATAATAATAATAATAATAATAATAATAATAATAATAATAATAATAATAATAATAATAATAAAAATAACTACTTACTTTAACGTAGCCTGGTAATCCTTTTTATCTTCCAAAAGTATGGAAATATATCGATGGTGCATTCCATGTTTCGAAGCTAAGGCCATGGCATGATCATAATACGCAGCTCCACGACACACTTTAATACCCAAATCTACATCGCAGTCCATATCTCCTTCCTTTTAAAAAGTATCAAGTAGGTACATATAAGGAAAATATCAAAGAAAATAAATATAATTGCAATAATAATAATAATAATTAAATATTTTTCCTACCTTTGAGTTTGTTAAATAATTCAGAAAATTACAAAAAATATAATAAATATATATATATATATATATATATATATATATATATATATATATATATATATATATATATATATATATATATATATATATATATATATATATATATATATATATATATATATATATATATATATATATATATATACAAAGGCCAAAAGCTTTATAAATTGTTCTTTAATTTCCGATTCACTGGATTCTCTATCTTTGCGACGTGACATTGGTGCTTTGTCTCTTTTCTATAGGTACCCCAGCGGTAAGTACAAGAGGGAACTGTCCACTTGTAAGCCACCATCTTTTCGACGCTCTCGTTGCAAAGAGGTGCAGTGTTTCCCATTGAATTTTGTGTGGACACTGACAACTAGCTTGTCCGATGTGGTTTCCTTTTCTTCAACTACCCTTGTTCTATGGAATTCTCAGCTTTCCTTAGTGTTTCCAGATGTTTTAATATTCCTCTCTTTAAAGCCTCTGCATGCGCTTACCCGATGAATTTGACTTAGGATTAGACTTGGGTGATTTTTGTTTTAATTTTCTATTTTTGCTCCCTCCTTGAAAATGGTCTTGCCCTTATTTTTCCCTTATTTTTCGAGTAAAATCTAAGATAAGATTTTCTTGCTTCGACAGAAGAAACCAGGACGGACTTGTTTAGGTGGTATTTCATCTATCATATCTGCTTTCCAATCCTTCTGAGTAGATGATACAGACAAGACGATCTCTAGTTCATCTGAAAGCAGTAATGAAGATTTTGTTTTAAAACCCATAGTGGATGCATCAGTATGGAAAGACGAGGCACTAAAGACATCATGACACCGAGGTTAGCGGCTGCATTAGACAGAAGCAACTTGAGAACAAGAGATCATGTTTATATCCTTCAGGCAACAGTAGAAGCCCTCTAGAACACGATATTGATGAGTTTTCTATAAATCGATCGACTCTTCAACGAGAACGACATATCCTAGGAAAGAATCTAACGGAATTAAATCCGCGTTTCAAAAAGTCTTAAAAATTTTGTCACACTCCACTGGTTTTACCTTCCATAAATGTCAGAGACCCAAAAGAAGAAAGACTTCGAGTGACAACTATATCGAATACTGGTCGTATCAATGGGGACGTTGTACTTATTGAACATACGTTAAACAGAGATATATTGTATCTTAAACGTCGCTATCATATATATTAATTAGTTTTACGTAACAAATTTGAAGGCAAAATATTACGAGTAACGAACAGTTCTAAAATACCATTTTTTAAATCATTCCGAGACAAATGGAAGCATATTAATATAATTATCTCGTTGATCAAGATCTTTGAAAACTTTTTTCAAAGAAAAGACAACTGGCTAGTCCGATATATATATATATATATATATATATATATATATATATATATATATATATATATATATATATATATATATATATATATATATATATATATATATATATATATCATACTAATAACTTTCTTAATAAGAAATTTAAATAGAAGTCATTAAAAGTTATTACCTTGAGCTTATTGAGTTATGCATAATTTTTATAGGTAGAGATTTAGCTCAGAACTTAAAAATCCCTCCTCCAGGGGCTATGCATTAAGCTCGTTGGATGGCTCGAGCAATTTATTCTTTAAAATGTATTTGTTAAGACATGAATTTCAGATATATAATGAAGATACGAAGTTTATAGTTTCTTTGTATATTTATTGTGAAATTTAACGTAAATCCATAGTATCAAATCAAGATTTGTATTTTTTAAATTCATTAAAAGAACTCGAGAATATTGATCCCATTCTTTCTGAACCAACTCTGAACAAACTTACATAATCTGAAAAAAGGATTAAAATTTAAATTTTTAAAGTATTGCACGGCTAATGACAAACCTTAATGAAATTATCCAACTTTTCATTATCTCTAAGTCTTGTGTAGCAATTTAGCATCAAAGTTGTGTGATCACAAGTTGCATTCCCGGACTTGTGAAGGGCTTGCAAGTATGTTGTTAGGTGATCAATGTGTTGAGTATCTAAAAACTAATATATAATAATAATGAATGATGATAATAATAATAATAATAATAATGATAATAATTTTGCAATGTCTCCCTGATCTGCTGTTTATGCTACAATTACAATACCTTCTTGATAACGTAAGATGGCTCTAGATGAGGTATTGTTTTGATATACTGCTCCATTGCAGCGGAAGTATTGCCATTTTCATATAGCCAATCTCCATACTGCTTCAAAATTTCTGCTACATCTTCTTGATCACAACATTGCAGCTTTGCAAGCCTAAGCACAATAAGGAAACAAAAGAAAAAGAAAAAAAAAAAAAAAAAAAAACAACAATTATATATATATATATATATATATATATATATATATATATATATATATATATATATATATATATATATATATATATATATATATATATATATATATATATATATATATATATATATATATATATATATATATATATATATATATATATATATATATATATATATATATATATATATATATATATATATATATATATATATATATATATATATATTATATATATAATATATAATATATATATATATATATATATATATATATATATGAAAATATTAAAGAGAACTAAAAATACTCGCACTCTGATGTTTTTAATAATTAGAAAACCACTAATTAAAAAAATAAAATAATTAAAGATTAAAAGCAACGCGATATCAACAAAATGTCAAAAAGGATTAGGTTAAAAATTAAAACATACTATATTTCAGAACCTATACATAGTTCTCTCTAAATCCACACCTGAAGAGAGAACTATATATAGGTTCTGAAATATAGTATGTTTTAATTTTTAACCTAATCCTTTTTAATTTTGTCTGACATTTTGTTGATATCGCCTTGCTTTTAATCTTTTATTTTTTAAATTATTATATATAATATATATATATATATATATATATATATATATATATATATATATATATATATATACTTACTTAACAGCAATATCAAATTGGTTCTTTTTAAATAAAATTTCTAATTTACTGTGTAAATCTTTTTCAGCCAGATGCCACAACGAGGGACCAGAAACCATTACATAAAGTCCTCCCCACTCACCCATGACACCAAGAAATCCTTCTATAACAGTGCTTAGGGTAACAAGTTTGTTTAAAGGGTCGTAAACAGTCAGATATGTAGGACTGAAATAATAAATAAATAAAAATAAATAAATAAAATAAATAAATAAATAAATAAATAAATAATAAATAATATAAATATATATATATATATATATATATATATATATATATATATATATATATATATATATATATATATATATATATATATATATATATATATATATATATAATAACAAAAATAAACCTGATTTTCGTTGTAGCTTCTTTAGCTACAATAATCAAGTAACCTCGAAACCATGAAAGAGACTGTTTCTGACCTTCAAAGACATAGCAAGAAGCTCTACTGTCTGTAGTATAACTGTAGACTGCCTATAAAATACAAAATTTAAAAGTAATAATAATAATAATAATAAAATAAATTAACAATTAAATTAATAATAAATATTTCAAAGCATGTACTAATAAATTTAATTAAAAAATTAGGCATTTTTTGTAGCAATTAATTTCAAGGTATACATTTCCAAAGGTCAAAATGTTAAAAGTATAGAGTAACAATTCAAATTCAATAAATGTTAGCAGAGTTTATGTATTTCAACCACAATTATATTTCTCAACTTCCTAATATTTAAACAAGCATAAAATGGTTTATAAAGTTAGTACAATAACTTTTTTTTTTTTTTAAATTGATAAATTTACATATTTTAAAACGGTAGAGTATTAACACTTCCCAAGTTTGATTTCTAAGCATATAATTTTAAAAGAAATAATGATAAAGGCTTGCTAACAAAATTAACCCCCTTTCATTTATGTATATTTACAAGTAAAAACTAAAATTAAATTCTTTTACCTAATACTGAATATACTTACAACCTATTACAAATTAACATCTAATTAAAAATATAGCGGGTTATTAGTTTAAAATTAAAAACATTACTAAATAAAGAAAAATCTTTATCGACATAAAAAAAAGATTCAAAGAATGTATATGTTTGATATTAGATGCAAAACACTGTCGTTTTCAAATAATTTTCAAAAGACAGGTAAAATAAATAAGGAAATCTTAAATAAAGGTCATCTCTCTATGTAACTGTGGTAGACCTCATCAAGAATTCTTCGAGTAGCTTGGAAGAATAAAATTACATCATCTTCTAATGCTTGTTAGCTGTTTTACAGCTTTCGAAACTTCTTAGTATTTATTAAAAACTCAGCATAGAATTAAAAGTTGAATTTTCTTTACTACAAAAAAGCTCTAATATTATATAACTTTTTTTAAAAAGGTAAAGTCAAATACACAAACTGTTGATTTCCTGTATACTAATTTATTTCTCTTCATTTATTGAATTTTCAAAATTCGTGAAATTAAAATCACTCTTAAAAAAAATCTCCCTTAAATTAAATAATATCAGTATCTTATGCATTTAAAAATAGATTATGAAAGATAAAAAATATTTCATAAGAATATAAGAAGTACAATAACATCATATTAGTAAGACTTTTGACAACATTTTAATCATATAAAAAAATTATAGAGACGATAATAATAATACTAATAATAATTAATAAATAAATTTGTAACTTAAAAAAAAAAAAAAAAAAAAAAAAATAACTAAATAATAAAATAATAATAACAATAATAATAATAATAATAATAATAATAATAATAATAATAAAAATAATAATAAGTAAAAAAATAATAAATCTTTAATGGCAACCAAATAATATAATAATAATAATAATAATAATAAATAATAATAATAATAATAATAATAATAATAATAATAATAATAATAATAATAATAATAATGTAACTTACATCTTTTCTGGCAACCAATAATTCATACTTATGTTTACTATCTGTTAAAGCTGAGCATCCGGGCAAGCATCCATCATTGTCCAATTCAATCTGTCATTTGAGTATTATTATTATTATTGTTAAAGTAAAATTTTTAACATCAATTATGCTCCTGAGGTCACATTTTGAAAATGGAAATGTATAAAATCTTTTTATATTATAAACACAACTAATTATGTCTATACGGCCACAAAAGAAGAAAAACAAAATATGAAAATAATTAATTCAATTTTACACAAATTTATTTTCACAAAAATATAGAGCAAAAAAAAAAAAAAAAAAAGTTAAAAAAAAAAAAAAAAAAAAAAAAAAAAAAAAAAAAAAAAAAAAAAAAAAAAAAAAAAAAAAAAAAAAAAAAAAAAAAAAAAAAAAAAATAAATAAAATTAAAATAAAATAAAATTAAAATAAATGACTTAATTACATAAGTGATTAGAAAAGAAGAATTTACAATAAAGAAATTTTCTTAATGTATACAATTTTAGAAGGAAAGTAGGAAGAGATTGATTAACGTTACAAGAGTAAAATTATTGACAATAAACAATACTCACCGATGTTTCTTTGTCTTTGGTAGTGCAATTGATACAATAAATGTTCTTTTTTGTGGTAGCAAATAAATGACAAGCTTTCTGAGAATGTCTCATATGAAGATTTGTAATAGCACCAGAACTGAATGATACAATTATCTTCATTTTACTATCTCGTTCCCTTCGTACATCACCTTTTGATAATTTTTAAAAAAACTATATTACGGCACTTTCAGTAAAAGTAAATTCATATTGTTCGTAACATGTAAATTGACTACAGATATACAAAAGTACAACATTAATACCTCTATACAACATCAAAGAACCATCGCTAAATCCGACAGCAAGGAGGGCATTATTTGGATGTAGAGCTATAGCAGTCACTGAAGGACATGATGACTGATGACTACTTCCTTTAAATGGTACTTGAAATGGTCGTGGATCTGGCTTTATCTCCCGTAAGCATAAAGGGCATCCCTGTGAATCTTTCCTTTCAGGAGACCATATTTTAATTTCTGATGATCCATTAGAATGATCCTGCGTATATATGATATATATATATATATATATATATATATATATATAATATATATATATATATATATATATATATATATATATATATATATATATATATATATATATATATATATATATATATATATATATATATATATATATATATATATATCAGTTTTCCATAAAAAATAAAATAAAATGAAGAGGTATCTATCTACCTGAACAGTCAGTAAAAGACTAGAATTGTCAATGGCTAATAATATTTTAACAGCCCCATCATGAGCTCGGAATGAAGAGATTTGAAGCTGTCTGTTAATCGTGTGGACAAAACCATCTGAATCACCTAAAAATATGACGCCACGTCCTGATCCTGTACTGATGATATTACAATCCTAAACAATAGAAATACAGTTAAGAAATGAAATTAAAAAATTATTTAACTGCATTTGACGGAATGCGTCATACGACTATAAGCTAAATATGGTATGAAATTTATTATAATTTCACTATCAAAACAGACATTCCAATTTATCAAGATATAAAACCTATTATTATTATTATTACATCATATATCATAATGGGTATGGAAAGTGGGATATTTTTAAATTAACAGTAGTTAATTTAAAAATATTTAGGAATTATTTTTTTAAAAATTTTCTGTAAAATTTAATAAAAGAATTATAAAAATCAATGGTCTCTGATGGCGAAGTTTGATTAACTACTCAACCAGCACTGGTTTACTCCCATAAGTAGTCTTCATCTTTTCTAATTCAAGTTTCGCATTATTTGAGGCCTTTTAACTACTGTCCACTCTATAGAACACCACCTCTTCTGCTTAACTAAACCTTAAATAGTGAATTCTGATTCTACTCCACTGTATCATTAACTTACCTCCATAGATGGGTGCCCATGTTAGGGCACAATAATTAATATTGTCTTGAATCCTTATATTCTGCAAAATAGCAAAAACCCTTTTCTCCACTTTGTGTAATATTCTTCCTGATTGTATTTTTTTTAAAATCCTTTCTAGAACCTTCCTACAACTGACTCCTCATACTTAGGTTTTCCCATTCCTCAGTACATTTTATTACTATCTTACTTTCTACCAATCATTTTGCTCTTATCTCAAACCTTTAACTTTAACATCACTTTAGACAATTTTGATGTAATACTCCTTGATCCAACTCAACTTAAGCGTAATATTGCAGTTTCATCCAAGTTGACTTTTCTACTGTCTTTGAGTTCTATACTTTCAGTATATATATTGACTTGTTTTTGAGACAACATGCCCTGATGAAGTATTTGACCTCTGTATATCAACATGTATTTACCCCATGAACAACAGGACGATAATTAAGATTATTAAAATATGTTACCTATTTTTAAATAACAGTTTGAACTTGTACATACTTCCGGCATTAGGTAAAATTAATACCCAAATCTGGCAGTATGTTCAAATTATTCTTTAAAAATAAGGTAACCCCTCTCAACACTCTAAACTATTGTATCATTGCTCTTACTTTTATTACTAAGCAAGTTTTCAAAATTATCCTTACCAGAAGTTAGAAAATATCTTAATTTCACAAATATCCCTTCGCCAAAGATGGACTGGTAATCATTTTTCCTATTGCATTGAATTTTCTCTTCCTTTTAGGATATCAGAAAATAGCTTAAGTAAATCACAAAACCCTAATTATGGACTTCCTTTATTTAGTCCATTCCTAGCTCCATTTTCAGTTTTACTACCTTTTCTGTTAATAGTAGTATTTCCAACTCTTTTGTTCATAAGCATCCTTCTACCTTTCACTTGTCTTCCCATACCCAATCTAACCCTGATAACTTCACCTTGATTATGGTATAATCACATATTTGAGATTAATTACCATAACTTACTTGTCACATCAACCTACAAACCCTTACTCTCTCATCAGGTCTCTTCAATGTGTGCAACAAATAGTTTTAAACTGCTCTCCTTATCTTATCATACTCATGCAAAATTGATTTCTGAACTCATAATTTGCCACATAGTACTCCTTCAAGTACAGCTTGAGGAATATACTTTTTAATATATATTTTTTTTTGTTAAATTCTCAATCTCAACACTTGATCACTACACTTATACATACAAGCACCTTGCTGTTTCTTTCCATATTTTCCCCACTTCCCATTAAAAGTCAATCATCGAGGAGTACTGATCCTTAAAAAGGATGTTGTTAGAATTTCTCCTACCTTTATTATGGGCATCACATTGCCCCTGATTCTTACAATCTTATCCATTATATATATATAAATATATATATATATATATATATATATATATATATATATATATATATATATATATATATATATATATATATATATATATATATATATATATATATATATATATATTTATATATATATATATATATATATATATATATATTATATATATATATAAATATATATATAATTATATAAACTAATCACTACCATTTGAATTAACATTTTATCTTGCTCTTACCTTAAAAGCTTCTGAAATTTTTCCCTCATCAAAGTCGGTTTTCACATCAAAAAAGTTAAATTTTCTCCACTGAAAATAAAATTTTGAATTTAGTTACAATTAATAAGAATAAATAAGAAGTTTATTGCCAATGAAGAATTACTGATACATATAACAATTATATTTAAAATATAAAAAAAAAAAGTGGCTTAAAAAAAAAAAAAAAAAAAAAAAGAATACCTTCATAATGCACTTTTAGCAACACTTATTATATATTCACTCAGATCAAAAAAAGATGATACATAAGTTAATTCTTGACTACTGTTCAATTTTCATGTAAAGGCTGATATAATAATCAAAAACTTTTGTATTCTGTCTGGAACTTTGTAATTATTATATAATTTAAATTTCAATATATAAATCTTCAACGTTAAATATTTAGCATTCCCTGGATTATGAGGGATTTCAACACTGTGAGGTACTTTTCCTCTGGTTAGCTTTAAATTTATCCAGAAGGATGTTATTTTCTATTCATATTTATCGTCTGACCCCTCCCACAGACAATTTTATATTTCCTTTACCTCTTATATTTTGGCTTATTTATGGCCTATTGATCATGCAAAATAAAATACTTTAAAAAGGTTTATTTTCCAAATATTATCTTTCCTTTTTTTTTTTTTTTTTTTAAATTTAGTTGTTTATTTATTATTGAACTATAGATTGATAAGAAAAAATTATTTTATCTCTTCAAATACGAACACAAGGGAGGAAATCTTCCAAGTTTAAAAGAAAAAATAAAAATCTCTAGTATAAATGTCATAGGCACTTGCTATTTCCTCAAGAACAAATAATGTTATTATTTATTATTAAGTATTTCAGTTTATTAATTATTTTTATTGTTTGAAATTATCTGGGTTATGCTAGAAGGCTACTCTTATCATTTATTTCCATAAAAGAAGAAATAATGCTTACAGTAATACAATGTATTTATGTACATATTGCTATCATACTTATTTAGCCCTTTAAAATATAATATTTTATCAGAATTTTTTAAAAGTAAAAATATATTGAAAATATAAATATCCTCTATCATAAAATAAAAATTAATTGGGGTAAAGTTTTCTTCCAGTTTATTTTGTAAGTATTATTCCTTCTTGTCCATTTTCTGTTATTTTCCCATAACCAACTTTAATTTTTAAAGATACCTTCTCAACTAATATTATATAAACAAAATAAAAACTTTCACACCAATCAATTAATATTTAAAGGTTGCTATAATGGATTGAATATTTGATATTTGCAAAAATTTTACATAATTTAATTTTGGACATTCAAAGAAAAAGATAAAAATTCAGCATAATTAAACATTTAAGTTCATTTTCTGAAAAATTATTCTTTATAAGCAACAAATTAAATATGAGATCAATAGCCTGTGCTTTAATCATATTAAAGAAAACATTAAGCTTAAAAATTTCTTACCTGTAGAACTGTTCCCATTATATGGAAAGAAGAATGAGCTTTCAGTACAAAATATTCAATAGAAAAAGGGAAAACTGTAAAAGAATCTTTTTTTTGTAAAACTTTTTAACAATGTCTTTAAGAAAAGCAAAATACTTTTTAGCTTATTTTTAAAAAGGCTACTAATAATTTTTTCTGTGTGTAGGACTATATGTACTCATATAGCCTATACTTTCATCTAATATATATATATATATATATATATATATATATATATATATATTATATAATATATATATATATATATATATATATATATATATATATATATAATATATTATATATATATATATATATATATATATATATATATTATTAAAAAACTAAAAAAAAAAGTAAATTTTAATAATTTTTTTTTTTGGAATGATATTATTAATATTCTCAATTTTGGATTTTTTTTAGTAGAATTGTTTTTATATTTTGACATTTTATATAAAATAAATTTAATAAATGATAACTATGACTCAAAAAAATTTCCCCTTTTTGAGTCAATTTTTTTTTCCAAAAAAAAACATATTGAATACAGAAAAATCCAACTAGGAGGTTAAAAAAATGAAATGTAAGTGTTTCCATATAAAATAATGTCAATTTTCTCTAAAGTTTGGAAAATATTAATGCTTTTCTGAAATGGGGAAAAACTAACCATTAAAAAGTCTGAATAACTTTTATATTTTTCAACTGATCCACTTGAAATTTTCAGAGGTTATAAAGTTTGGCTAGATACACATTTTTTAGTTAGAAAATATTTTTGTATACCAAACAATTTTAAGACTGGACAATGTACATGGGGAAAATTGTTTAAAATTTTCCTGTGCACAGCACCAAAAACGATTGGATATATAAATTTTTTTTTATAAATAATAGATGTGTATCTGGCACAATTATACCACCTCTGCAAGTTATTTTTTTATATCCAACCATTTTGTTGCTGTGCATCGGAAAAATTGAAATATTTCCAAAAATCTTCCAGTGCACAGCACCAAAATAATTGAGTATAAACATGTTTTACAGAGGTATTACAGCTGGGTGAATTATTCAATTTTTATTTAGAAATATTTTTGTATACTCAGCCATTTTGCTGTTGTCCATGGAAAAACTAATAATTTAAAATTTTTCTCACACACAGCAACAACATAGGTATATAAAATTTTTTTTTCCAGAAATGATAAGTTTGGCAAGTTACACACTTATGTAGAAAAGTTTTTTGTATTTACAATTTTGGTGCTGTGCACCCCTACTGTTCCCCATATATATAAATGATGTAGACAAAGGTCTTAAATATAAGGTTTCTAAGTTTGCAGATGATTTTAATGCAGTCACCTCAGTAAGGAATAATGATGGATGTATAAATCTTCAAGGTGATCTAGATAGACTCTTTGAATGGGCATATAAGTGCAAATGAATTTTAATAGTAAAAAATGTAAAGTTCTTCATGTAGGTTACTTAAATGAAAGATTTAATTGTGATATGAAAGGGGATTGGCTTGAGACTGTGGACCAAGAAAAAGATTTAGGTGTGATTTTGGCAGTAATCTGAAAGTGGGTGATCAGTGTTTGGAAGAAAGGAATAGAGCCAATAAGATGTTAAATATAATAAATCGCAATGTAGTTTACAAGAAAAGAGTTTATAAGCAAGCTATATAATAGCTATGTTAGGCCAGCATTGGAATATTTTGCACAAGGTTAGGCTCCACATTTAAGAAAAGACATAGATATGCTGGAGAGATTACAATGTCAAGTAACAAGGATGATTTCTGGCTTTGAGACTAAGAGGAGAAGTTGAAGGAGCTGGGAATGTTCTCGGTTGAAAGGAGATTTCTCAGAGGGGATATGATACAAGTTTACAAATTATTTGCATTTGACAGTAATACAGAGATTGAAAAATACTTTATAGTGGACCATGGGAGAAACTAGAGGCCATGATAAGAAAATTAAAAAGAAATCATGCCATCTTGATCTAAGACAATACTCATTCAGTAATAGGGTTGTTAATATTTCGAATGACTTTCCACAGGAGGTTGTTGATTGTGATTCACTTGCAACACTTAAGAGGGGGCTAGAAAGATATATGGATGGTTTAGGTATGGTATAGTATAACTTGACTAAGCCAAATTGGTGGGTATATATGAATTTTTAGACCAGCTTGTGACTAAGCCTATTAATTTTAGATCAGCTTGTGACTAAGCCTAACTGGCAATTTTGTAGTAGTGTTGATTCTTGGCATGTGTAATTAGTTAAGTTTACTAAATATATGTAGGGGGCTTAGTTTTATTTTTATCTTTGCATGAAGGAATTGATAACTGGGGATATAATAGACCTAGTCTTTGTTGCATGTATTAGTATTATTATTTGTTTTGACTGGGACAGTCTTGATAGGCTCTGTGGCTTCTGTCTATTTTTCTTATGTTCTCTTAGGAAATTTTTGAAAATTTTCCTGTGCCCAGTATCAAAATTGTTGGGTATACAAAAAATTGTTCTAAATAAAAAATGTGCATTTCACCCTTTTATACAACCTCTTAAAATTTCATGGGTAAAAAAAAAGTTATGCCCAAAAATATTTAAAAAATGTTTTTTTTTGAAGTTTCATGATTACAGGTATTCATGGTAATTAAGACTTTTTTGGAGCAGCTAACATGAAAAGTGCAAGTATAACAAAATGAATATCGATGATTTACCTATCTACAGGTCAATTATCGTTTTTTTTTTTTTTTTTTTTTTTTTTTTTAAACAAAGGGAATATGCTGAAAAACTTGCATAAATCTTGCACCCATATGTCTTCAATTTTTCTTTAATATTTCGGTCTAAATGTTTTTTTTTTCCTTCAAATTATGTTCTAGATAATCTATAATACTAATATTATCCATTTATATGAATAAAAAGCACTATTGAGTACTGAACAGATATTCTTAAATATTGTGTTCCCCTCCTCCCCCCAATTTTTAAAAGTTTTTAAAAAATAGTACTTTGCATATTTCTATATACTTTTGAATAAAAAAAATATTCAGAAAGATTCATATTTCTCAAAAAAATTATAAATATAGTCATATCATATAATCCCAATTTTTTAAATTTTGGTTAGTTTTTAATTATATTTTAATTTTAATATTAATTATTTCTTAACTTATTTACTTTACTAATATTTATTTTATTTTATATTTTTTAATTTACATTTTTTTATTAACAAAATTTAAATTTATTTTTAAATATATTAATTATTTATTAAAACTCGGGTTTTAAATTTTTATTTACTTTGTTAACTTATTATTTGTTAATTAATTGATTATTATTTGTTAATTAATTGAATTTAATTCTAATAATTTTTCTTTGTTGCTATTTATAATAACTTTTTTTTTTTTTTTTTTAGTCCTTAACTTTGTCTTTTAAAAAACCTTTTTGCTAACTTGTCAGAAATGCAGCACCCTGGTAATAGAAAGCCAATTGATAATATACCATTAAAGTTGTAAAATGTATTGTTAAATAATTATAACTATTCTCTTAGATTTTTTTTCTTTTTTTTGTGTGTGTTTTTTTAGTGTACAAAATCATTTTCTGTGAATCAATTAACCAATAAAAATTGATTTCATATCATTTCATCTTCATATTTTCAATATATTAAGGATTCACAGAGATTCGGTGAAAAAAATATTGGCAACAAAAAAAATACGCACCCATGGAAAAGGACAAATTTAAATTAAAGGACAGAAATGATATAATAATATATAAATTAAATTAAATTAAAGGACAGAAATGATATAATAATAATAATAATAAATTAAATTTTTTTTTTTTTTTTTTTAATTTAATAATAATAATAATAATATAATAAATAATAATAATAATAATAAATAATAATAATTAATAATATATAATAATAATAATATAATAATAATTATAATAATAATAATATACTAAAAATAATAATAATAATAATAATAATAATAATAATAATAATAAATAATAATAAATAATAATAATAATAATAATAATATAATAATAAATAATTTTTTTTAAGAAGCTTTCTTTTTGAGTTTCGATATTTGGAAAATATCGATATATCGAAACATCGATATGCCAATTAAATATTATTCTAATTATTATAATTATTATTATTTAGTTTTCTAGCGTACTTAGTTCGACTTATCATAACCTGAACTACCGAAGTTGCCGTAAAATACAGGTCTAACCTATACAAGAACGCTGTAATGATATACCGATTAAAATCAAAATTTCAAAAAATCTATATAAAAAATATTGAAACTCAGAAAGCTTCTTAACCTAAGCCATATATATATATATATATATATATATATATATATATATATATTATATATATATATATATATATATATATATATATATATATACTTAGCAAACATTGGTTTTTAGTAGATTAAGCATTTTTATTAACCGTTAGTTAACAAAGTGGTTTTTGGTTAGGTTAGGTGTATTTGCTGGCCTTTTAGCATAGTTTTACCCTTTTAGTCCAGATTAGATTAAGTTGAACTAGTGTTTTTAGATCCTACAAACTAGTTAGATTTAACCTAACCTGGACTTAAAGGGTAAAAATTACACCTAATGGCCAGCATATTGACCTAACCAAAAAAAAAAATCAACTATTCGTTACCTACATCTAATGGCCAATAAATGGGGCCGACCTACGAATAAACCAATATTCACTATACAATATATATATATATATATATATATATATATATATATATATATATATATATATATATATATATATATATATATATATATATATAGCATTATTTTTCTTCCAAAATAGCTATAAATTTTTTTTTTTCAAACTGTTGCAAACTCATAGTATCCCTACGCATAGTTCCAATCAAACTTGAATGCGTAATTACATAGTTCCAGTTGAATTTGGAACACATAGATATGTTGTTAGTTTTAGCAACCTGGTCTCGTACCAAAAAATTTACTACTGTGAAGACTACAATTACCTTAAGTTCTGTCAACATTGAAAATTATGGCAACTATTATTGGTCATCAATTTTGGCAACCATCCCTATTCTCATATTTTGAATATGAAAGCAGTAAGTGATATATGGTTACACAAAATATAATTGTAAAGTACAGATGTTTGCTACATTACAGGTCTCTCCAAAACTTTTTATTGCATTTACTACTTACTTGGTTACTTGGTGAAGTGAGTATTCAAATGAAAGGGAGACACCATAATAATATAATAAAATCACTAAAGAGACTTTATCAGTAATTATATTCTGTTGATTTGGGACGTGGAGTATAGGTACCTCTTCAAGCTTGTTATAACTTTTGGAAATTGTTTAGGTGGGATTCCCTGGCCACCAAAATATTTGGGATGGAGAAAGTTGGGACACCCAGTTATTGCGTTTACTCTTCATTTAATGAAAATGTTGTACATCAGCTGAAATACAGTTTCGGATAGAAAGATAAATAATTCAAACTACCTACAAACTTACTTTCCAATAAATATATCGTATATACGCCTTATCAGCTGAAACACAGTTTCGGATAGAAAGATAAATAATTCGAACCACCCACAAATTTTTTACTAATAAAATGACGAACATACGCCTTATCAGCTGATATACAAAGTTCTGGATAGAATGATAAATAATTAAATCCACCCACAAATTTATTTGCCAATAAATTTATTAATTATAACATAAAGAGTTGTTGTTTAGTTGTCAAATTATTTATTTATTTACTTGCTTGCTTGATTTAGTTTTTAAACTATATTTTTGACATTTTTAACTTTATTTATCACCTGCACTTACCTGTTTAACAGTATCTTTTTTTTTTTTTTTGTGCAGAGTTTGAGGGTAAGAAAGGTGTCAAATCCTGATTTGGCTAAATTTCCATGCTTTACAAGAAATTATTTATCTTAATAGCTTTCACTAAAAGCTTGGAAACAGTAAATCCCCAAGTTCTCCTTTATTTAAACAAGGCCAGTAGCCAGAACAAACTTTGAGGAGAGGCAAACGATTTTCTAGGACCGGCATATATATAATATATATATATATATATATATATATATATATATATATATATATATATATATATATATATATATATATATATATATATATATATATATATATATATATATATATATATGGGTATAGCTTTTATTAAAGACCTGAAAGAGAAGGGTCGTAGTTAATTTTACAATTAAAAAGGAGAGAAGACTTACTATTGAACTTTTTCAAAAAGATGGTTTTCTCTTGAAGTTCCTTCTTATACGAATTCCATATAATTAAGAACATTAAGCAGTTATATTTTTGAGTAGAAGGCAATAGATATGACAGTTAGAAAGATAGAAAAAAGGAAAATATATAACTCATACCTATTTCTTCGAATTTTGAGAACTTGTAATAAACAAGCGAATGAACTTACATTTTTGACGTCTAGACCTTACAATGAATTTTAAAAAGTGAGAGCGTGTTATCCAGCCGTTTGTTGAACAACAAAATGATACATATCGATACAAAAAACAAACCAACGACTCTACAAACTTCAATTAATGAGAACTTAAATTATAGACAAAATAATACACTAGATAAATAAGATAAAATATATACACAGATAAATTAGTGAAAGCATATAAACAGTTTTTATAATATAGTTGCTTGCTCTGTATAGGGGTGTTGTTCGCCGCTGTATGGAGCATGCTTCCCACATCTGGAGTGGTTCCACACACACAGCTCTCCTAGAGAAGGTGGAGTCTAAGGCATTTCGTCTCATCAACTCTCCTGCTCTTACTAACTCTCTTCAATCTCTTTCTGCCCTTTGAATTGTTGCGTCGACTCTCTCTTTACTTTCGCTATTACAACAGACACTGCTCTTCTGAAATCTCTCGTCGCATACCTCCTCCATTGAGAAGAGCTCGTGCGATACGCCTTTCGACACAGTCTTATCTTTTCTCTGTCCAACTCTCCGACCCCAGACTTAACCGCTATGCTCAATCTTACATATACTCTACTGGTATAACATCCGCATCCACATCCGCAATTCATGATTTTGCAATATCCGCATCTGAAATTATTAAATGGGATGTTGAGGGTGTATAAAATTTTAAAAGTTATTAATTTGTTAATTGTTTAATGTTTGATTAAATTTTTAAATAGCATGAATAAGAAAATAATTATTTTCATATATATATATATATATATATATATATATATATATATATATATAATATATATATATATATATATATATATATATATATATATATATATATATATATATATATATATATATATATATTTATAAATTATAATTATAAATTGTTTTATTCATATCTCAAAAAAAAAAAAAAAAAAAAAAAATAATCAGCGATAATCGTCAATATATCGATTACAAAAATTTATTTTTCGATATTTTGAAAATGGAATGTATTGAAATATATAAAAAAATCTATTGTTTAGCGCATCAAAGTATAATATCTAACTATGGTATTACTTAGTACTTTAGATTAATATTATAAATTTAGGACAATCAGGAATTCATATTTTTGACAGCCAATAAAGTAAAATAAATTTAAAATGGCTTCGTGAATAACAAAGGCATATTTTGATAATCACAAATATTTTTTTATTTCTTTTTATTTATTTTCTTGATAAAAGTTTTACAAGAAAAATGATAATATTTGTTCAAAAAATTACTTAATTATCGACGTGGTAACTATATGTTTAAAATATACAACCTTCTAGGACGAACCGTGGACAAACTTCATAGGAAAATATTCGTTAATTTTGAATTTAAGCATATGCAAAAGAGGTTTACCATTGTATATGGGTTTACCTCCGTTTGTCCAAAGTTTCCCGTAAACTTTGGTTTCTCTATGAATCTGAATCTCCCTTTCCATCTGCCCTACTATATATTCGTTAATATATACTGTGTTTAGCATCCCTTGATTATAATGACTAATGATGATATGTTATAGCATGGTTATAGTCATTTTCAAATTAAATGACGCACCAGTATATGATATTAGTAATTGCATTGCTGAAAAAAGGAAAAAAAATAGTTAAATTAGTTATGGAGATAACAGTAAGTGAAAATATTTGGAAAGTAGGAGCTTCCAGTTTCCACAAAGTCCATTCTACTATAAAGTAAGAAAGATGATCATTGGTTAGTAAATAATCGTAGTATAGTAGTCCATACCGTGGTAGTCCTATACTCCTATTCATGTGTTAACTTTAGTTTTGTTTTGTTTTTTAATCGTGAATTGGTGCGCCCACTACATTTTGTATCGTCATAGTCTAGGGAAGAAAATTTTGTTTTGTTTTAGCTGGGTTTCTCATAGCAAGGCTAAAGCATAACTCAACATAAGAAATTAAAAATATTTTGATGCCACACCTATTTTTTTTTTTTTTTTTTTTTTTTTTCACATCTCGACTCAGCCAAAGCCCTTTTCAGGGAGGGAGTGTTAGAAAAAAAAAAAAAAAAAAAAGACCCCAGCAAGTTCCACCTAAGCAAATTTCTTGGGTGAGTGCAGACACAGGCTTTAAAGAAATTGAGATTAAATTCGGAAGGAAACGGAAGATGGGAGAGAGAGTTCTATAAAACAGGGGTGGCAGGAAAGAAGGAAACATCACAGCGGAGAAGCCTGGAGTTGCCAATGTGTAGGCAATGCGCCCTTTGTGCTACAAGGACATTGTAAAGGTGGAGGTACGCAAGTGGAAAGTTCCCTTGAGCATTTGCCGTTGTAGTACCTATAGAAGAGACAAGGCATCAATGTCACATCACAAAGATAGAGTCAAGAGAATTAGAAAGAGTGAAACAGTTTATAAGTCTTTTAGCCTTTGACTCAACCCTATCCAAAAGGTGGGTGAAACCTGAGACACCCCAAATATGAGAGCAGTACTCCATACAAGGTCAGATGAGACCCTTATATAATTAAAACTGTACAAGTCAAAAAATAACAAAAGTTGCCATTCACTATAAATGGCTATTCACACTCCCAAATTTCTCCATGCAAGCAATCAAACCAACCATATTTCCCATGCAAAATGTAGTTTATTAAGCCATAAACAAACTGTTTGTAAGAAAACAATCAGAGAAAACCAACATTCTGAAATTTTGCCTTCAAATTAGAAAAAAAAATAGTATGAGAATAAAATATCAACCTAAGATGATTGCATCTAAGAATTTAACATAGCTTGAATGGGTTTGGACTTAAAAACTATTTTTCCTCGCCTAATATTGCCAGTATGCCAAAATAGAATGCTGCAGAACAACTGATTCTGATTCTTGTGTTACATTGTCATTTATTACCACCAGATCTCAAATGTTATCATAGAATACTATCTGTAATACACAAGACCCTTGCGAATCTGACATTATCCTTGGGCTGGACTATTCATTTCCAATGGACCCCTTCATGTATAGGAATATTTTGAAATGAGATTGCAGATAGAGCTGCAAAATTTGCCCACTCCCATTGTAACATGGAGGATTTCCCTCTTGAGAGTGAAGAATATTACACAAAAACCAAACAGTTACTAGATTTTCACTAGAATGATGAACTCAATACATTCCTACAAACCCATAGTCTGGGTCTGTTATTATCACTAGACTCCTTACCTCTCAATCCTAAATGTGATTGCAGACTAGCCACAACCATCTTCCAACTTAAGATAGGACATTGTGGATTAAACCCCATCTCCATTGCTTCTTTATGTCAGATACTGATATTTGTCCTTGTAAGGACAGTCCTGAAACTGTGACACACTTCCCATCTCCATTGCTTCTTTATGTCAGATACTGATATTTGTCCTTGTAAGGACAGTCCTGAAACTGTGACACACTTCCTGTTAAATTGCTCTGCTTATAGTGTTCAAAGAGTTTCCCTCCTAAATGATCTGGATATCTCAACTTTCTCTTTTCCAACTATTCTAGGTGGTCAGGGCATTCAATCTAAACAATTTCCAAAAATAGTAACATGCTTGAAGAAGTACCTATACTCCACTTCCCAAATCAACAGAATATAATTACTGATGTAGACTGACCAATACTTGTGAATTTACCTTGGTGTCTCCTTTGCAGACTACCTTATCCAAGTTCCAGGTTCTGTTAATTTAAAACAGGTGAACTTATACACAAAGTAACCAAGTAAGAACAACTGATCACAATTTTATTAATGATTGGAATTGGGAATATATTTTTGACAAGCTTTTTTGCAGACTGTGTGTGAACCCTGTACCTCATATTTTCATTCTGGTATTCTTAAAACTCTAATTATTTAACTTAATGGCAAAAATTATGTAGGGGCGCATTATTTCTATGTCTTACCTGCAATATCTTTGGAATTGTTGACCAATAAAGTTGAGAATTTTTTTGATGAATTTTGTCCTATAAATTACCCTAGTGCATTTTCGGGGCTCTTTGATCCACAAAAATTAAAATTGATATCTAGCATTTTACAAACCTTCCTTAGAGATTTATATCAATCTATCCTCAAAGTTTTATCAACGTTAGAGCTGGTCAGGTAGGAAACTTCTGAAATCTGGTGATTTGACATGACCCATATATATATCACACTCACACTTGCATATATATACATTCATAAGTTATGATTGGCTTGACATATGATCAACTTGGATTATAACTATTTTTACTTTTGACATATGACCAAAGTCTTGAGTTACTATCCAAATACTGGTTGATGGCAAAACATGTATCAACTTGCGTGATTGCAAACAAAGGCTCAAGATGCATTCTGAATACAGATATGCTTGTTTTTGGGTCTAATTTCTGTCAGTGCAGTGCTTTGTAATTAATTTTACTAATTACTATTCAAATGGTCTCAGAAAAGGTAATAAAGAAACTAAGGAAGGAAGAGAAGGTGAAAGCTAGTACATTGCTAAAGATATTACTCAAGTTAGTAAGTAATGATCAGCAGTTTTAGACAACATAGAAAGGTTATTAGTGTGAATAAATGAACGGCAGATGGCAGGTAGCTCAGTGGGTTAAGTCAGTTTTTCTATGGCTTAAAGGATCGAGGTTTGCCCCTCGCTCTCATGTGTGTACTGCAATGTACAAAGTTCAAACCTCTGATCCAGTTACCTGAACGAACATGAAAAATTGTCATTTGGAGAGATTCTCTGTAGTAAATTATTTACAGTTTATGGCAAGGTGCATTATTATGCCAATCTCAATACTTATATATATATCACTTAAAAACATAGCCAACACTTACAATATTCCATGAGCTGTTCCAACTCATACAATATCATTTACTATCTGAATTGCTCTTACAGAGAAGATCTGCTTATTAAGATTCAAAACCACTCTCACCTGTGGTTAAAAATATACTTGATTTTGCTGTACCAGAGCAGGGTTTTCCTATCCAAGACCCAAATAATCTGTAACTTATCAACTTGGTCAGAAATAACATATAACTCAATTTCCCCTGGCTAAGAACCACACTTTATGAATAGGGCTCTGCCTGTGAGTGATGGTGATAACTTTAATTTGTGAAAAAGCTAAGTTTATAAATGAGGATATTGTAAAACACGCATTTTTTTTTAATGAAACCCTTGTTTGTTATGGAAAGATTTGTTAAGGGGTACTTTGGAATGTATTTTTAGCCATATTCATTATTATGAGGAAAACCAACTGGATACTATCAACTTGAGTTACAACTAGCTGTAGCAAACAAATTGAGTTTGTAAGTTAAAGGTTATATATATATATATATATATATATATATATATATATATATATATATATATATATATATATATATATATATATATATATATATATATATATATATATATATATATATATATATATATATATATATATTATATTATTATTATTATTATTATTATTATTATTATTAATTATTATTATTATTATTATTATTATTATTATTATTATTATTATTTATTATTATTATTATTATTGATGAGGCTATGCCAAAAAATTCTGATTTCAATACTGATTCTAGCAAAACTTCTTAATCAGATTCACTACTGTGAAAGAATAAAAATATACATTTTAAAAAACCTATAATAAAATTCATTTTTTTTTATATTAGACACTACTTCTTAAAATGAAGTTTACTGAAATACAGTACATACCTTAGTCCAAACTCTTCCTTTCTATTTAGTTACATTTTATAAAACTATAATTATTATTTAATATAAAGTATTATTGCAATTGAAATAGGGAAAAAAATAATAAAACAGTAAAGACAAATTTTATTGAAAGAATGTAAAAGAGTAACACATTTCCTTTTTTAAAAAACTGAAAATTTAATATTTATGAGTAGCCATTAACCACAATTCATCTTATAACTGAAAGCTAAATTTTAAAATTATATATTCTCCATGTACTCATTATGAAAATTTAATATCCTCAAATATATATATATATATATATATATATATATATATATATATATATATATATATATATATATATATATATATATATATATATATATATATATATATATATATATATATATATTGGGACTGACTGGGGCCTGGGTCTCCCAAATTTGGCTTGGGTTGTTGGGTTGCCTAAAATTTGTAAAGATGTCAAAAGCACTCAAAATTTAGGTTAAGAAAATTATATATAATTTTAATTGAGATTTATTTTATTATAAAGGAGGAGTAGAATAGAATTGTCAACATTCACTTAAATTAATGATTATATGCATTTTCTCAGAAAAAAAAAAAAAGAAAATTACAGATTTTGTATAATAAAAGTTTTTAAAAAAAAAGTAAGAAAATTTTTGAATTTTTTTTTTCTGATTCACATTAGTGATTCAACAGGTTTTCTTAAGTAAGACCCTAAGTTCATAGCTGTGTATCAGACTTGTATCATTTAAATACATTATTTCAAAATTATTATTTTGTTTATATTTTCAGTCACTATGGCTAAACGATCAGCTTTAGCAGTGTGAGAGTACTTTACAATGTTTCAAGATAGACTTGAAATACCTAAATGTAACATCTGCAGCATGCAAATTAGAAGAGGACCTCCAGGTGCCCCAAGTAAAAAATTTTCAATTAAATCTTTATGGGGGTATCTAAAATCAAAACACAAAGATGAATATTCACTAGTGGAAGAGGAGTAGTCAAAAGAAACAGAAAAAAACAAAATATACAAAAAACAAGAAAAATCATAATTTTCTTATATTTTGTTTGATTAAATCCACTATCATTAAGTATAATTTGCCATTTTAACCCTGGCAGGCAAACCCTGATTTTCCCTGATTTTTTGCTGGGGCTGGGATTAGCTGGGACCGAGGCCCCAGTCAGTCCATATATATATATATATATATATATATATATATATATATATATATATATATATATATATATATATATATATATATATATATATATATATATATATATATATATATATATATATATATCTCTGGTGAGCAGAGAACAGAGAACTATTAATTACCAATTGAGTTGGGGCAATAATAGAACCCAATCTTTAAATGCAGGCATGTCTCGATACATGAAGCTTGAAAGTCTGCAAGTCAAAGGAAGTTGAGAAAACATAAAGGGAGGGTATTCTTATCCTAAAACATATGTTTTGTCTACTACTATATTTAACATTTAGATAAAGTAACTCTGAAAATAAGAAAACTAGAGAACGCAGGATCAAAATATATATATATATATATATATATATATATATATATATATATATATATATATATATATATATATATATATATATATATATATATATATAGTTGGTATTTGACATTTACTTTGTAAAATGCTTTAAATTGTAAAATAACCAAAATGTGAGAATTGGAAAAGTTGAAGAATTAAATTCCGATTCTGATTCCAATTCCATGAAAATTGCTGATTCTTCCGATTCTCAATGTTGATTCTGATTCATTGTCCCATCACTAATATATATATATATATATATATATATATATATATATATATATATATATATATATATATATATATATATATAATATATATATATATATATATATATATATATATATATAGGGATTGAGTGATGTATCGGTATCAGTAAATATCGGTATATTTTCAGGTATCAGGTATCGGTATCAGTACCAGTGAATTTTTAGGGATCGGTATCAGTGAATTTGAAAGTCTTAGTATCGGTATCGGTATTGGTAAAAATTTTGGTATATGAATGTATAAAATATTGGTATCGGTAAGTATCGGTATATTTTCAGGTATCGGGTATCGGTAACAGTAAATTTTTAGGTATCAGTATCGGTGAATTTGGAAGTCTTGGTATCGGTAAAAATTTTGCTATCGCTCCATCCCTAATATATATATATATTTAAAAAATGGAAAGTATAATTTTATATAAAATGTTGCTTGTAATTATGAATCTAAACCAGGTTATTTAAAATTTTATTTTTATTTTTTATCTTTAATAGGAATTTTAGTGAGAATCTCAAATAGTTATGATAATTCTCAGTTTATAGTATTAAATATGGCAGGAACAGCAGGAGTACCAACATCCTTGGTTGAGATGACAATCTCATGCAGGTAAAATAACATTTTAAGACCCTTTTATCATAACTTATAAGGTTTCTACTCAGAAAAATTTCTCTCATAAATACATAAATATTTTTATACAAATGATTTGTTTAAAATATTAATATTACAGGCAGATATTAATCCCCTTTGTACTTTCTTTAATAAACAATTTTAGTATATTTATTTTTGGTATAAATGTTAGTTTGTATTTTAATTATTCTTTACAGAAGCCTTCGTGACACAGATGTTTTCTCTAAATCTGATCCAGTGTGTATTATTATGCACAGACCCTTTGGTGCCAACAAATGGGCAGAATACAAAAGAACTGAGTGCATAAGCAACACACTGAATCCAGATTTTGCTACAAAGATTATGATCACTTACAATTTTGAAGTACAACAACATTTAAAATTTTGTGTATATGATATTGACTCAAAAAATCCCAATTTAGATAATCATGATTTTCTTGGTGAATTTGAAACTACCTTAGGCCAATTAGTATCTTCTAGAGTCCTTGAGAGGCCATTAACTGATAAGAACTGTTCCTATATTAGTTGTGGTAATATTCGTATCATAACTGAAGAATTGAGTTCCTGTAGAGAAGAGCTTATTTTACAGCTAAATGGTAGAGAATTTGAAAATAAAAAGTGGTTTGGTTCAATTAGCCCATTTTTAGAATTTTCAAAAGCCAATGAAGATGGGACCTTCACTTTAGTTCATAGAACAGAACAAGCAAGAAAAACAAGCACACCAGTATGGAAAGAGTTTTCTGTTCCTTTGAGATCCTTTTGTAGTGGGGACTATGATCGGAATTTAAAGGTTAATGCTAAAGATTTTGTTTCTTCAGGAAATCATAAGCTCTTTGGAACTTTCCACACAACTGTGAGGAAATTGAGTGAAGGAGAAAACAATACATACCATGTTATAAATGAAGAGAAACAGGCAAGTATTTTTTAAAATCATACTACTACTACAACTAATAATAATAATAATAATAATAAAAAATAATAATTTGTTGAAAACATTCTCTTTTTATACTTAAATGTTTTATTTTTTTGTTTAGTTCCTTTGATAAATTTTCTTAGTTTCTTATGTTTGCTCATATATATTATCAGGTTCTTGATAGTAATATACTTAAATCATAAATAAAATCAAGAGTTTTCACAAATATAGATAAATACATATTATTGCAGTATGATTTATCTTATTACAATATATAAATTGTAATTGTAATTTGATAAAATATATATATATATATATATATATATATATATATATATATATATATATATATATATATATATATATATATATATATATATATATATATATATATATATATATATATATATATATATATATGAACCAACTGCGGGCCCCAGCTAAAAATCAGGGAAAAAACCGGGGTTTGCCTTGCTGGTGTTAAAAAGGCATATTATACTTAAAGGGACAGTCCAATTTCAATTTTTTTTTTTAATTTTCAGCCAATTCTCCTGAAACTTTCAGTGTATATAGCTTTTTTCCTAGTGAAAGAGAGTCCATTTCTAGTGCTTTTCTGAGTCTATAACTGTTAATTTTTTTTTTTTTGAAATTTGACCCTTTTTCAAATGAATAGGCCAAACCACTTTTCGGGAAGACCTGAAATTTAGACTGTATATTCAGAATTCTATGGGCTACAAAAGCTTCTAACAGACGTTTTGTTCCCAGAGTTATAAAAAAAAATGATATAAGCCCAAAACTTACAAACTGTCAAAATTTTTATTTTATTTTTTAAATCCACCTTATCGCACAAAAAATTTTAAGAAAAAAACTACAACTATAATATTTATTTTTCGTGGGTGTATAGAGGAAGGATTGGCCTATCAATTCCTCTCTATACTTTATTTGATGCGATTCGTTGGTTTTGAGATATAGCCCTGTCCCGCCTCTAAACAATACCCCAAAATAAAAAAAATTAGTCAGTAGCATTTTTTTTTTAAATAATTTTTTTTTCTGTGGATTGTACAATTTTTGCAAAAAAAATTCTAAGTGCTTATAACTTTTTTCTAGATGTGATATCAAAAATTTGTTCCCACTATGCAAGAAATTGGAGCTAAGATTATTCAGTTAAATTTTCTGCTCATGTGGACCAGTGGTTTGACCCTGCTATTAAATTTTTTTTTTAACTTTGATTCCAAATAATTTTCAAACCGTTTGATTCCAGTTAATTTTCAAACCGTTGTAGGTTCAAAAAAAGGCTCGAAATATACTCAGAACTTCTGGAAAAAATGAATATACCCTGAAAATTTCAGCTCAATCAGTCAAATAGAAAAATTTTTCAAAGAAAATAAAGAAAACATTTTTTTTTCTTGTTTTTTCAAAATCTTTTTTCTTTTCTGTTTCTTTTGACCGCTCCTTTTCTGCTAGTGAATGTTCATCTTTGTGTTCAGATAATTTTGTTATGAAAGTGTGTATGTGTTTGTTTAATGATATGTTGTTTGCAGCAGGTGGAATTGTTCTGAATATGTTACTGTAGTATTGGGCAAGGGATGATGGGGGTGTTTTAGGCGGTGTCTTGCATGGTCTTGTAGGTTTTAGTGACATGATTGTGATATGTTTAGAGAAGTGTTTCCCAAACTGCGCGGCGAAGTATAGCTGGGTGCTCCACAAAAGAATTAAAATTATATTAAAAATTAGTAAAAATATGTAATAAAAAAAAAAATTAATAAAAATAAATAATTAAAAAATATATAATATATATATATATATATATATATATATATATATATAATATATATATATATATATATATATAATATATATATATATATATATATATATATATATATATATATATATATATATATATATATATTCTTATAATATTTGTTTGTTGCAGTGCAAGCTTGGTTTAGTATGAATGTTTCCTTTAAAAAATATTATATATATATATATATATATATATATATATATATATATATATATATATATATATATATATATATATATATATATATATATATATATATATATATATATATATATATATATATGAGTTTGGATAAGTGACAGGATTGTATCATATAAGGAGAGTGAAGAGCAAAGGCGACAGAACTAATAGCACTCTGGCCCTGCAATTATAAATTATTATCTTTTTATATTATTGCTTGCAACAACTCCATGACCAGCATGGGAAACCATAGTCCTGAGAAGCATCTTCGGAAGGTCTCTGAAATAGTGTTTATAGGTTAGATGGAGACAGTGCTAGTCCCACTGAAAGGGTGAAAATCCTATCTGTGAGTTTAAATAAAGCTCAAGGACTGGCACTGAAACCAACGACTGAAAAACATGATCATTTAGAACCTTCTAGGAGGAGACTTTTAAAGAGTAAATAAAGAAAGCTGCTGGTCCCATTGACAGGGTGAAAACCTTTCCAGGGAGAATATATATATATATATATATATATATATATATATATATATATATATATATATATATATATATATATATATATATATATATATATATATATATATATATATATATATATATATATATATATATATATATATATATATATATATATATATATATATATATATATATATATATATATATATATATATATATATATATATTATATATATATATATATATATATATATATATATATATATATATATATATATATATATATATATATATATATATATATATATATATATATATATTATTATTATTATTATTATTATTATTATTATTATTATTATTATTATTATTATTATTTTATGTTGTTGTTTTTATTATTATTCCAACAGAAAAGGAAGGGAAGCTCTTATAAATATTCTGGCATTGTTTCTGTTAATAAAGCACATAAACGTCAGATTTATACATTTTTAGACTACATTAAAGGAGGGACGGAAATTAATGCTTTTATTGCAATAGATTTTACAGGTAATATATATATATATATATATATATATATATATATATATATATATATATATATATATATATATATATATATATATATATATATATATATATATATATATATATATATAGTAATGTACCAAGCCTTGGACTTTTAGCTCTATTGGTTTTTACTGACTCATGACTTGCACCCAGCCAAATTAAGTCGAGTCTATGACTGAGTCCAGCAATAATTATTTGTCTAAGATATCGTACTATTCTTGTCTTTTTTTTTTTTTTATCCAATAATGTACTTACATACTTTTATGAACTGAATGGGCATGGAGCCGATGAAGGCATTTACATGAGCAAGAAACTTTACTGGTGCAAAAGTCTTATTTTATTATCATATGATATGGCAAGGCAGATATTGTGAAAGGACATGAAATAAATTAACTTTTCAAAGATAATCAAGCTGTAAAGATTCAAAAAAAGGTTTAAGCAAACAAATTTTATAAATTAAAAATCAAAAGCATTAAAACGTTTTTGTTGTAATATTTCTCTACCAAAAAATAGGTTAAATAAAAATGTCTTAGAGGAGGTCTTGTTGAATAAATATGGCATTTAATTGGAGCTTTCTCAAAGGTAAATTTCTACAAACAATGGACAAAGAAGTCTTTGTCTAACCAAGTCAGTTTGTTCTCATCTTCCATGCTCATTTCATTAGACCAATCATTAACCAGATAACCAGGGCTTAACAACTGAGAAAAGGCTTCTACATTGATTCAAATTGTCTTGGTTGAATTATATAAGAGAACTGTATATTACATATAATTATCCCAGTTAAAGTATTGTAAGATGAAAATTTTCATTTGAGATGAAAACTCATTATATTTAAAAACGAAACCTTTGCATCCATCCTTTTTATTAACATTTCCCTTGAATTATTATATCTGTTGTATTGATTTTTAGATGTGCGTTTTAAACTAATCAAAAGGAAAAAATACTCATTGTTAATTATAAGTTGAGGGTTATGGTTAGGAATTTAACAGGAATGCTGTTTTTTTCTTTCCTCTTAGGATCTAAGATCATATATCAAATTTAGTTTTGTCATTCACAGCCGCACTGAAGACTTTTTGTTTTTCCAGTTTTAGAGACGTCCCTGGTGTAGTTAGCTATACCATTATAAGCTACAATCACTGGGGAAAATAATGTCCATATATAAGTGATATATATATATATATATATATATATATATATATATATATATATATATATTATATATATATATATATATATATATATATATATATAATATATATATATATATATATATATTTATAATATTTCCTGTTTTTGATATTTGTAATGTTTTTACTCCAAGAACTGTGCCAGAGTAAGACTTTATTTGTAAAGTAATTGTGTGAATTTTTCTTTAAAAATATAAAAAAGGGCTAAAATTTTAAGTGAAATTTATTTTTTTTATTTTTTTTTTTTTTTTTGCAGCATCAAATGGAAACCCTCAGGATTCCCAATCATTGCACTATATTAATCCTCATGCCCCAAACCAGTATGTTAGGGCGATTCAGTCTGTAGCAGATATCATCGAAGATTATGATTCGGATAAATACTTCCCAGTTCTTGGGTTTGGGGCAAGACAGCCTCCTGATTATACTCAGGTT